>JBAMJV010001212.1:0-167098 GCA_037951105.1 Echinarachnius parma | reverse complement strand
GTGTCCCACTCCCTCCTCCCCGTCTATTAAACAGTCTTGCCCTTTACCCTCTCCCTATGACATGTATGACTGTATGAGGGAGAACTAAGTAAAACAATTTCCAACGTCAGTTCTCCTCAAGAGAAGCCCCCTCCCCCTCCCCCCCCCCCCTGGTCTGGGATGGTCCCTGGTTATGTCTTTGCACACCCCCTCCTTCTTAGCAAGCCCCTATCTCGTCTCTAGTCCCCATTGTGTTCTAATTAGTCCTCAATTAGTTGCCAGGGCATCGCCATTGTAGCGGCCTAGCGGGTGATGATGGCGATGATGGGGAGTGTTTCGTGGCCTGAAGAAGACACGGACGGCTTTATTGGTCCTTTGTTAAGAGGTGTTAAATGGACAACTGTCACTCATCATCGCGCTCTCCTCCTGCAGTGCATGGCCGAAAATAAAGCCCCTCTCTCCATACCCCCATCTCCTCCCCTTCTATGCTCCAATGAGATGAGATTAAAATGTGGCTGAGATGTGTTTAGCCGGCGGCTCGGAGCATTAGCGGGGGATATAGGGGTAGAATGCCCAGGTGTGAGTGCTTGAATGTATGCGCCTTCAATAAAAACCCGTTAAGCTTTAGTTTAGCGTGGTTTTACTTTTTAGCAATTATATAGCCACCGGCCCTTTCTTTTGCAACAAAACAGTTATATTGCTCTCGATACATGTCGGCCTATGCGCCTGCCACGTACAATTTAGGTCTATGCATTATTTTGTAAATTTATAAATTAGAATCCGTTTGTTTATATACATTAACATACAATTTTAATTTTAAAAAACGTCGCTAGTCCAAATATAACACATTCCCAATTTGTTCTTATTTTAAATATGGCGTGTTGCTACCTCCCTAACCCTAACTTTCCCCCCTCCCAAAGTCTAATGCAATCGACCCCCGGCAGACGATACAGCAAACCTCAGTTAGTTGTTTGCTAACATTCACTCAAGCACAAGTTATTTACAAGTGACTGAAAACATTCGAACCAGTCAATCACCGTTGCCGAAGCGCGCAGCACCCCGGTGTATAGGTGAATGAAGCCCCGACTCGCGAGTTTTTCGTACACCAACCCTCCACCCCCCTATTCTTACGACTGTTTGCCAACGCGCGACGGTAAATGATCGGCAAACACGTTTTGTTTGACGAACCTTTCAGCTTCGTATCAAATCGTCAACATCGTAACTTATCTCCACTTCTTTTCCACTCCTTTTCTCTTTCTTTTCTCTTTTTCTTGATGTACAGTTTGATTGTCGGTCGGAATCTTGATACCCCCCGCGATGTCCGGGAACTTCATAGTTTGCGGAAGACCATGGCATTCCTTCAGTGAGGAGAGGAAGATGTTGAGTCGACACCAAGAGGAGCATCTTTCCCGCCTCTCAAAGTTTATTCTAAACATGAACAATCCATTTTCAACTCATTATTTAGTCTCTTTTAATCTTTGACAAAATATTTGTCGTCAATAATTTCCACATCATCACATTCTTTGTTTATAAAATATGATATTTGTTTTAATGGGACGATACTTTCCTGCCTCTCAATCCATAAACGTTCGATTGATTGTCCGTTAAAGATTATACAAAGCAAAGCATCCATCTTAAACTTCTTCCTCTTTACATTCTCTTAATCTTTGTCAAAATGTGTGGCATTTCCACGTCATCCCACTTTTTGATTATAAATTGTAAATACATTTTGATAGATTGTACAATTGTCACGAATGTTCTTAATATTTCTCATCTATAAAGGCATGGCTCATTCAAGGTGAATCGCGCTTAATTTATATTACTAATAAGTCAAATTAAACGTTATTTTACACGAACAAAATCACTCGCGAACAGCTCCGCTAAAAATGAAAAACCCTTAAAAATTTCTTCCTATGTTCCTCCCGAGTGAAAACGCCAGTATAGGACGTTTGTATGACCCAGAAAACATGGTAAACGTTCGGCATCACCTTGAGCCAAGTTTGCACGTTGGCGTAAGGCACTGAATCAACCGACTAAAAGGATTAAGCCCTTATAAGATCATCACGCAAATTGAACCATCAAGTAGTGTGCTTGTTACAGTACTTGTATAATGATTGGACTGGGATTATCGCGTGATAGACCCCCCTAAATGCCCAAACGTTTCTATGACCGGGGGCCAAGTGTGTGAGTTGTGTACTTGGACGCAGGGCCCAGCATCATTTAGGCTAAACTGAGCCAGATCTTCAACGGTAATGTATTCTTCTAGATGATTCGGTCAAAAGAGTGTTTTTAAAAGGTTGATCTGCGTCTGTCTGCGAGGTACCAGGGCAAACGTTCGTAGGACACGATAAACGTTCGTGCGTCGTCCCAGTAAGCGTTCGCTTTGACCCAGTAAGCGCTCGTGATGACCCGAGGCCGAAGTTTGTACGTTGACATAGGGTCCTACACCAACTGACAGAGCTATATAACGTGATAACCCCCCAAGCCAACTAACAAAAGGCTACCGAATCTCCGAGATCATCGCGAATTAAGTCGTCAAGACATGAAGCCAGCTTTTTGAAAGCTGCCAGATATACATCGAGCACGCCATCGATATGTTCCCGACGCGTGTGTGTATATATGGGCATATATTATTGTGAGTAGTAGCCCCAGAGAAATGAATATTAAATTTCGGGGAATCACTCTGGGCGCTAATTGTTGCAAACTTGCAACAATGGCAGGAGAGGAAGAGGGTATAAAAAAAAGGGGGGAGGAAGAAATCGAGAAAGGAATTGAGTGAGAGAGTGAGTGGGGGAGGCATTGTTACACAAAAAAAAGAGGAAGAAAAAATTCAGAGTTGTATTACATTCTCCATCCATTCGTGCTATTCCACGACTCTCGCTAAAGTGGCATGTAACAGTAAAGGGATATACGGGGGAGCAATAGGCCCTTTATGTTGTTAACCTATTGCTTCATGGGGATGAATATTCCAATACATATATACTACGTACCTCACCAGATTCTCGTCAGCAGTGGGTTAATTACTTACGACCCATCGTGTTTGAACATTGTCTTTAAAAAAAGGGGTAATAACCGATGGTTATTTTATTTTAAAATGCTCCCTATGTATACGTTTGTTGTTTGTTTGTTTGTTTGTTGTTTATTTGGCATATTTATTATTGACTAAACGTTCATATGCACACATACAAACAGACAGACAAACAAACAAACACACACACACACACACACACACACACTTACAAAAGAACATACTCACAGACGAAACAATAATGATCTACATTATTATATATAAATACATACACACACAAACAAACAAACAAACAAACACACACACATACACAAACAAACACACACGTACAACTCGTACACACTTTCACATTCTTTTCTCCACCATCTCTCCATTGGTTTCTGGATCTCTCCAACCAACTATTATGATGGCCAACATGGTTCATCCCCATCGCACATACAGCCAGCCGGTGTTCTTGCCTCTGTTGGGGACTGGGGGGCACGGGGCAGCTAGCTAGCTATAGCTGCTGAGATGGAGCTAGGTCGCGTTTCAAATTGCAGCCACAAATCGATACAAGACGATACAAGACAGAGCCATACATAATTCATAACCGATTTCGAGCACTTTGAGTCGACTATTTTGCGCACTGACACATGTAGCGGCTTTTGAATTAACGGGCCCAAGGCGCACTTTTTCTCTCATTTTTTTCCCCTTCTCCCTGCTCAACTAGCTTTTATTTTTTCGCTGCGTTGCAATTGCAGAATGTTTCGAGCCAGCCTCCTTCGTTCCTTTCCGTTATAGTACGGCAAGGCGTCTGTGTTGGAGAGTACAGCTCTATTTAGCACTCCAAACGCGACCACACTTTGAAAATGAAGTTATTAAGAAAATCAATGATTTTGAAAGGAATTGAATCAAACATGCATTTTTTTCGATCCCCACTTTTTTTTTACATCTCTATTTCATTTCTCTCCCTTTTTTTCCATTTCGCGTTTTTGTTCTTACGATATGGTCCTCGTGCATACGACATGGGCAAGTTTGGGAGCTATTGCGTTGTTTTCAGCCTCCTTGAAGAGAAATCTCAAGGAATCGTTGATGCATACATCGATTTTCACAAGCATACTCCTTCATACCCAAATGGTGCCCAATAACCTTCACTGTACCTACTCCTTCTCATCGAAAAAATGGTTCAATTTATGAGCAATTTATTTGGCGTATGCCATTATAAAGACAAATCATAATCTTATTCGCAAACACAAACATATTATTAGCACAACGCTAGTAGTATAGCAGATGTAGAAAGAGTAGTAATTAAATAGCAGTAATAGACTAGTCTTATGTTTCAGGACTATTTCAAATTTCATATTTCCTCGATTTTATCTGATAATTTAACTAAAGATGAATGACTATAAATGACTCACTATGAATCAATAAATCAATCAATCAATCAATCAATCAATCAACCAATCAATCAATCAATCAATCAATCAATCAATCAATCAATCAATCAATCAATCAATCAATCAATCAATCAATCAATCAATCAATCAATCAATCAATGACTGACTGACTGACTGACTGACTGACTGAATGAATGAATGCCTGAATGCCTGAATGCCTGAATGCCTGAATGCCTGAATGAATGAATGAATGAATGCATGACTGAATGAATGAATGAATGAATGAATGAATGAATGCCTGAATGCCTGAATGAATGAATGAATGAATGAATGAATGAATGAATGAATGAATGAATGAATGAATGAATGAATGAATGAATGAATGAATGAATGAATGAATGAATGAATGAATGAATGAATGAATGAATGAATGAATGAATGAATGAATGAATGAATGAATGAATAAACAATAAATCCATTAATAAAAATAAATAAACAGCACATACTCATAAATTCAGATCGGTATTTTCTAAGATTCATGTTATGCAGCGTTTGATTCTTCCATTTTCACTAAAAAGCGCCTTATTTTTGCTGACATAATTTTGTATAAGCAATTCTTAAACACAAATCCACATACTGTATTCATATTTCATAATATGCAACCCAGAAGAATATTATTCATAATTGTGAAGTCGCCCCGAACTCCACTCACGACTTCACAAGAGCCTGGCCTGACAACGTATCCGAAGCTCTCGATTGGGCGCTAATGCCCCCAGCGACAATCGCCACAGAAACAGTGTCGAACCTGTTGAATCGACTCGTCCGATCTCGTTTACTCCTAAGAATTTAACTTTCCGTAGCGATTATACAGGGTAGAAAGATTCTTGTAGTCAATGGGTTAGATGGAATATAACGCAAAAGAGTTTGTTTAACGCTAAGATTATAATGGGCATATTAAAGCGTATGCAAACGCAGTGTACATTCATGAGGCGTGGCTATGGGAGGGTTAAAGGCGGAATCCTTAAAGGTGAAGATTTAGCAAAAGGATGTGGGAAATAAACGGGGTATATTAGGTGTGAGGTGAGAATTAGAGCACCGACCATTTGATAGCGAAGGCAATATTGGAGAGCGTCGAATCTAAGGAGTCGCCTTGCCGCGAGAATAAAACCTTCGCATGACCACAGCCCGACCGATTGACCACTCGTTAACTTGTTATCCCTTTCCATATGAGTCCCTCGACCCCCCCCCCCCCCCCCCACCCCCAACCGTTTAAGAGGGGCAGCCGGCGTCATCCCAGACGGGAGGTGGAGAAGGAGCGCTTAGAAGAGGTGCAGTCCGAGCCCAAAATACACATTTCAGTGGGTATATAAGTCAAACCTGTGTATAGTGACCATCGAAGGGAAACAAAAAAGTGGCCCATTGTGACAGGTGATCTCTTCTCTACATTGATCACTTTTGGTCGTCAGTATAGACAGGTGTTCGCTAAGACAGGTTTGATTGTATCTCTTTTTGTAGGACCCCATGACGTGATGGAGGGACCAAGAATTACCACTGGGATTACCCCCCCCCCCCCCCCCCCACACCCCTGAAGGTTAGCTACGCCCCTACCCCCTTCTGATCTCTGTTGCTGATCGGTTTGAAATAATGAACGGAATCTCAAGAAAACGTGTGTGTGGTTCCATACAATCATGGCC
The DNA here is from genome assembly GCA_037951105.1 of Echinarachnius parma. Lineage (NCBI taxonomy): Eukaryota > Metazoa > Echinodermata > Echinoidea > Clypeasteroida > Echinarachniidae > Echinarachnius > Echinarachnius parma. The sequence continues at coordinate 161,021 of JBAMJV010001212.1, read as the reverse complement.
TACAGGCCTGCTAACGTCGATTGGAACGACGACTTGTTCAGTTCTTGTTGGGACAAAAGAAAGCTGTCAAAAAAGTGTTGGCCGAGTGTGAAAAGTGGGAAGCTGGGTTTTATAATACAAAGGACTCCGTATTTGCTCACTAATTGTCGGCCTTTTGTTTGGAGCGCGTTTTTGGTCCGATCAGATCGATTCTCTCGAGCCGAGTCCGTACGTGCCAGGCCAAAAAGCGAAACAAACTTCAGTCTCTATAGTCCGTCCACCTCTCGTACCGGACCGCACCGGAGGCTAAGTCCTGGCCCTCCTTTCTCTCTCTCTCTCCCTTTCTCACTGGACCACTTGTTTTGGTGGGCTTCCGTCAAGAGGGGCGGCTTTACCAGCTCCAAGCCGGAAAACCCAATTATTTCGAGACACGATATAGAGGGTTGATGAAAGGCCCCAAGAGGGATGAGTGGATGACAGGGAAGATAATAATTCCTTGACGTCATCATTAACACAAGTATCCTCATGTCACCTGGGTGATAGGCCACACCCCAAGCGGGGGGAAAAATGAATAGGTGATAAACAACAAACGGATTATAACACCTGCAAATAAGTGATGTCAAAACGGATGGGTTTCTTTTATTCCCCCGCTTTGCATTTCCTTCCGAAATAGTTTCTTTTGTTGGAATTTAATATCGTCAGAAAAAGCATGTGTGTCATTCCTTTTTCACCCAGTCCCTGTTTTTGTTATGAGCGTTATTTTGGTCGCTGAGCAAATTTAATGTCAGAAAGTTTCACATGTTTCTTTGACGTTTCCTTTAGTGGGGAATAATCAAGGGGGTGTAATGTGTTAGAATTATTCGTATCAACCTCTGACGTTGTTTCATACGTTCTGAAACACGAGCCCAAAACACTTTATGCAATGCTGAACTAAACATCATTTCCTTGGAGTCTTTATGTAGAGATAATTTCTCATCGAATTGAGAGAAGGTTACTTAATATGTCTTTATTTGGCTGTGCGACCACCGTATCATTCTGCATAGCCAATAATACCCTTGAACATGTTAAAGAACGCTTCAATTTCTGGACTGATGAATGGGTTGATCGGTGTTGCTCAGCGCAACTCCTCTCCTTCTCCCCCTTTCATTAGTCCTCTTCCACCTCACTCGAGCTGAACATCAATCTATGCGTGGCCCAGAGCTGGGCTCGGGGCCATACGGTTCCGTCTGCCATGAATACTCCAAAAATACTCGAGTCATCTCCATCTCGTCGACTTCCCCCCACCTTTACTTTCAGTTCCTCCCCAAGTCCCCAACGCCGAACACTCAGCGAGCACCCCGCGGCATCTGTAACCCTTGCCTGACTCCCAGCGATTTCTACCATTAGATGCGGCTTACGCGCGAAAATTAGGCGCAACCCAACACCCCTTTCCTCAAGTCACTCTCATCCTCCGAAACTTGAAATGGAATTCGACGGGAGGGCAACGGCGGCGAGATCGAGAGAACATGATGAACGCTTTTTTGCCTGCTTGCATACGATACCGTGGCCATCTTATTGCAACTGTTTGTGACAACGTGAAGTGTGCAAACAGCATAGATTTACATTAACGGGGCCCGTACAAATACAAGCAACCGAAGCGATATTGAGTCAATAACCATGATGCCATCACAAACACTGGCGCTTTCAGAAAAGTCATCTCCGATAAACGGTTTGTGTTTGATCGCTACCAGTTATCAAATAGATTTGTTGCCAGATTAGCACACTTCTTCTCAATGGACTCATCGAAATCTAGGATAATATTTTCATAGGAAACGGATTTAATTCCAATGCTCGTATTTTACTGGATATATTATTGGTTGATATATTATCTTTTAGCACAAATCTTGCTAGTTTAAAGATACAATACTAATGAAAGACATTTCTAGTTCGCTGCCTATGACAAAGCATTTTACAGGTAATAATATTGAATGTAAAAAGAAGAAAAAAGGCGAGGGAGGTAGATGAGGTAGATTTCATCTTCGCAGCACGCCATAACAAAGTGCTTATCAATATCGCGAACACTCTACCACAGTGGTAAAAATAACCCATTCTCTTTCCGTAAGTACTTAAGAACATTTTAGCATGTCCAAACGAATTGTCCAAGAGAGAATGGTCGGGGTATTAACGGGACATGATAATCACCACCGCAATGGCAATAGATGTATCATCTTTCCTTTCTTACCTGTATTCTTTTCACAAACCATTTTCTGTTGTTCTCTCACGTACCCATTATTTTTTTCCGTACCTGCCCCCTAAAAGCTCCATTGAAATATACTTTTCCCTACCCCTATAGTCATTATAGTCCCATCTATCTCATCCGTGTAAAAAATAAAAGGGGGGCCTTTGAGCCTTTGATTGACACGCCGGAAGAACAAAAGCGGACCAGGTCTAAACAAAAATGGTCGGCTGGGAGGTCTCTATACACCACCATGTCGGGGGCTGATAATACATTCAGCTTAACCCCACCTAAGTAAAATGAAAGAGTTACTCCCTACCCCCCCCCCCCTATATACTTTCCCGTCATTTTTCTAAACTATTATGTTTTGGTGGACGTGCCGCACAGGTGTGTGGCAATATGCCTGGGGCGGGGATGTGGCAAATGAAGGGGCACAGCGCTTGGTGGGTGGGGCGCATAATCCGTCGTACAGACAGGGATTAAGGGGCAAGAGGATATCCCTGCCCCCCCCCCCCTCCCCCTCCCCCTCCATCTCCGCATTTTATTTGGACGATCTTTATTGCTCAATAATTATGTGCATGAAGTTGTTCCTTAGCACTGTTTGCGCCTAATTTGCGACAGGCTGGAATACTCCCCAGGGAGTGGAGAATTAGCACTTTGTGTACAGGAGTGTTGTAGTGTGTATCCGTTGAGAATAATAATAATAATAAGCGTTAATTAAGCCCTCTTCAGACAGAGCCGACTCGACCCGATCCGACTGGTTTCAATCGGGCTAGAGGTGGGCCCGGTCGGTCGGATCCGTTTCATCGTGTTGAATCGGCCCCAACTGGCATCCGACTGTCTCTCGACTGGCAAAATATGTGTCGCGAGGCACTGAAAACTGAGCCGATCCGAATGAAAACCAGTCGAATCGGGTCGATTATTATGAAGAAATATTTCATATTGCATTAATCTATGTTATCATATTGACCATATTTACTATTAGCTGCCCTCTTATAACAATCATAAATAAGGGGGTAACCTTGCATCTTGTTGGCGCCTTGGCTACGTCATGGGGCGGGGTGGGGGCCACGCAGCTAGGACCTGTTGGATGGGGTCTCACAAAGAGATAAAAGAGAAACACATTTGAACACCCTCTTTACGAAATATTGTCGTCGTTTAATAGGTGGTATGACAAGTGAGAAACATTACATCCATGTCTTTGGCGCCTGCTGGTTTGCACCCAATACGCCACTGGGGGATAAGGAGGGGGGGGGGGCACAGGACATGCTGGAAGCAGCTTTTAACACCCTCTCCACAAGATAATACTGTTAGGAGGTATTAAATGTTGTGGTACCCGCTTGTGTCCAGGGCAACAAGCTAGACGAATGTTGGCGAGTCTATATAGCCAGCCGGACATGAGTGGCGGACATTGATTGTGATTATGCACAAACTGGTTAATGGAGAGATCATCCTCGGTGACACGGGGCTTTCTTTCTTCCAATATTAAAGATGTACTGGCTGCGTTCACAAGCTACAGAAAATGTGACTCTAAAGCTCTATCGCATAAGTAATTATGTCTGTATAGACACCGTTTACAAGCTATTATAATTGGGGAAAGTCTAAAGAAAATCTTATCTTTTTTCCTTTCACGTAATGATTTTGATTCTATATTTAGTTAGCGTTTTATGCAAAATTTGCATTAGTTGTCCTTCTTCCTACACAATTTATCCTGGTATTAATGTGTTTTTAAAATAAACTGCTCTTACAATTTATGTGTTTTTTTTCGTTTTTTAAAAACAATTTATGTTATTTATGATATTAAACGAACAATACATTATTAACCACGCCAGTATCAATTTCGATGTCGCCATGCATGCGAACTGCCTTTAATAATGCGCGTTTATGAACAGGCCCATGCATGGACTTCCCCATACTGCATCACGACCAAAATACTAATCTCACTCAGACGTATGCAGGTGCAGTGCATGCGCGGCGTTCTTTAAAACACTTGTCATGTTTCAAACCTTGCCCCTTATAACCACCCCCACCCCTCCCACCCTCCTTGGTCAACCTAACGGAATTGGTCTCCTTAAGCCCGGCGCAGAGCCGACTCGACCCGATCCGACTGGTTTTTAGTCAGGCTAGAGTCAGTTTTGCTCAGTCGGAGCCGATTCAACATGTTGAATCGGCATCGAATGACCTCTGACTGGCAGTTGACTGACAAAACCGGAGCCCTGAGGCAACGCATACTGTACTGAGTTAATCAGGCTGAAAATCAGTCGGATCGGGTCGAGTCGGCTCTGTCTGCGCCGGGTCCGATCAGAACGTCTGGGTCTGATGTGAAAGTACTATCATCAGATTCTTCTTATAAACGCAGATAACAGGAGGCTGATAATAATACGGTTGCCTAAAACAGACATCACTATGGTTATTTCACAGAGAATGATTTTGTTGAATATAATTGATAATTTGGGCTGGAACACCATCCTGAATTTTGAAATGTACCGGAAATCAGTATTTAATACTTAATTTAATTGGCTGGTAATGGGCTAACGTTTACAGAATAAGGTAATACGATCAACAAAAGCATGTTTAAACGGCAGAAACAGATTCACTAGGAGAGAATCTGACAAATCAACATAATGAAAATTGTATGTTGTTATGTGTTTTTTGTAAAGGCGTCGCGATAAAATGATTTCAAATTTCTAAAACATTTATTTTGGGTATCTCAAACACACATCCTTCAAACACAAGTGTACCAATATTAAGTGAATCCACAAAATCCACAAACACACATAATATACGTATACGCATGTAAACAAACAAACACGCCATGATGGTACTCGTAAAACAGCATTGCAAACAAAACAAAGCATGTTCATAGGCCCTATTTCAACAGTGTATACATGGTGTATGTTGTAAGTTACTGTGGTCACATATCAAGTCAAAAAGTATTTGAAAAAGAGTCAAAATAGTGTTTAAAAAGAGGCAAATTAAAGGGAATTTTCACAAATTGTTATTTATATCTATAAAACAATCATGTTTCCGCGGAAGTAAACCCAGATAACCGCAAACGCAAGTAATTGTTAAATCTCGGATGTTTTTAAATTTGTCAAACAATGGGCATTTGACAGATATCATCACTGCCCACGCAAAATTCCTGGCTCGATACGCAATGTACAATCGTCAAACCACGTATGCGAGCGTGAACAAATAATAGGGTATTGTGTTGAGTGCTTTATTTTGCTGTATAAGTGGCATTTAAGGTATAATAACCTCATGTTTACTGAACAAGAACAATCAAAGTCAAATAATGTTAATTATCGATATAAAATGATTCGATTGTGTACTGTCAACTTTTTTTTTTATATTTCATCTTCGACTAAGTAGCTCATTATTCAAAATCACTTCGGGCATACCCGTTTTTCCCCCCTGAAAAGCAACAGTTGCTTTTCAGGTGAAAAACGGGATGGGTATATGTTTCGAGATTTAAAAAATAAAAAATTAGCGCCTTTGCGTGTTTCTCTGAGATTTTGAGTTGAACTGAAATTCTTAGTAAGACTTAAATGTATGGTAGGCCATTCGTAGCTTAAAGTAAAAAAGCGAAATAAAAATTAGGAAATATGAGAAAATATGAAAATATGAGAAAATGAAATTTCCTTGATAATAGAAAGTATTTATGATTTTACTTTTAAGATATGGATGCTGTACTAGTTCACTCTAAAAATGAAGGTTCTAAAAAACGAGTGCTGCTCGCGATCGTGCACCTGGAGGAGCAAATTTAGCACCACAAGTGTAGGTAGTGAATAAAAGTCTGCGAGGTGCTAAAAGATCGGTGCTGAAAAATGGTGCTGTGAGAACAGCACCACAACGTGCTAAATTCGCAACAATAGAGACAGTATGATACTATCCGTAGAGTACGTTCGACCACCCGTGATGTGAGTTAGCTCAGTCGGTATGGCGTCTGACTTGGACACGTGGGATCCCCGGTTCAAATCCTACTATCGGACATCTTTATCCTGCTTCTTTTACCACGAACTGCATATGAGCTAAATTACGTTCCGAGTTAACAGAAGCCACCCCTCCCCCCGTATTATTTTTTAGCACTATAGGTTTTATTCATCACACACAATGTGGATTTCTTAGCACCAAACGTGCAAATTCGGTAACACCTCAAGTGGTGCTTAACTAGCATTGCACTAGTGCCGAACCAGCACAGGCTGTGCTGTCCCTATGCGAGCACCGAAAAGGTGCTGAATGTAGCCCTCCAAGTTCTAAAAACAGCACTTCTGTTTTTTGAGTGTTTATATATTCTACATATCTCAACTATAATGGATTTCTGCAATTTCAAGGCTAGCTAATTTCAAATTCTTAAACTTTTTTCTTGAAATGTTATGAAACACCCCGACATCATTATAGGCCTATATATAGGGCCACAGCATCAATGCATAACGAAATTGAAGGATTATTTTCTTTCTTCCAATCTCATATTCCACTTCATGTTAATTAGCCCAATTGCCTGCTGTGACACAACGAGTCATTAATTAGAATAGGGAATTATAATTACTTCAAATAAGATTTTTTGTTCTAGACGATCATTACAATTGACAATTGACATATTATTTGGTAATAAAAAAGGGGGGACTATAGCAATAATCACATCCGCCAGTCGAGGCCACACCTTTCATATTTATCAAGATAATATCTGTTTACAGCATTTATAAAGTTGAATGTCATAAAACACAGTGCTTTTGTACGGTTATAGGATAAATAATTAGGCTTGTTTGAAACGTACCTTGAAGGTCATCCATTTAACAACAAATGATTATTAAAAGAAATTGCAAACAAATTGTCGATTGTTATCATTTGAATAGAATGAATGACCTTGAAAAATGAATGTTATTATTACCCCACGTGACTATGAAACACAGATGGAAAATACCCTTAGCTTAGTGCAAAATTATTCACGCAATGAAAATTATAAAGTAAGAATAGAATTTATGGCGGAAAATTACAAATTGGCGTCGAAAGGGTCATCCGACAAGGGAATTAATGGGGGCGAATCCCACGGAGGGGGCAGCCTATGCAAAACCAAAAACAAAATGTGTTATGATTTTTAAAATAAAGTATATCCACAGAGAATCAGCGATAATGTGTGAGGATAATCAATCTGCAGCATAAGGTAATATTGCCCCATGCCCCCTCCCCTCTGCGCGCAGCGCTGATTGAAAGTCGGGCCTCTAAAAACAGCCGGAGCAAGTTTTAGCAAACAACTTCACACTCGGTTTGTCTTGCCCGACAGACCCGGCTGGGTATCTATGGGCGAGCACCCATTCCATGCCTGTGGTCAGAGCACCGTGATCATGTGGGCCAAGTTTGAAACAAACTTCAAGTGGTTTTGAGCTTGGTTGCGTTTGTTGTACCTCATTAATTGGAAATTAGCGCGGCGTGGACGCTCTGACCTTGGCTGCTTGTTTTCACGCTCAGAATCAAAAGAAAAGAATAAAAGTACAGACAAAAGATGAGGATTATTTTTATCACGAATTCGGAAGTGTTTACAGAATTGATTCATTAATCCTTAACGCGAGAGTTAATGAAAAAAATAAAAGAAATTGAGTCATCAATTTAAAGGATTTTAAATTATGATGTTCATAACTGATTAAACAAATAAATAAATAGAAACCCCATTTCGCAAAGAAAAGAGTGAATGAATAATTATGCTGCGACTCGATCGGATGGGTGCTTGACTTCCAATCTTGGAGTATCGGGTTCGAAACCCACCGATGCCTCGGTATTGATATTCTCCAGCACAGGCGTATAAATGGGTACCAAAAAGGGTACTGGTTCGGTGTATAGTACCAATCACCGTATACATGCTAGTTTAGTTTTGTTCCAAGCCAGTATCGGGTGATAGGCTAAGTGAACGGCGAGTTAAGTATTCTAAATCGCCAACTAGGGTCAGCCAGTTTAGCCTTGGTTCCCTACTAAATCATCACTAGTTAATGTAGCTACCATCTAAAATGGCCACGTGTTGTGCACTTGTCATAAACAAAATAGACTTAGCTTGAAAACTAAGCTAGCTGGGTTTCGCGAATATATAGCATTTGGAGGGAAATCGGTTAATTGATTATCATTACCTTTTTATTTTTTTATTAAGCCTATCTTTATTCTGACTCAAGTCATTTCTGTTTCTTTTTACAATCGGTAAGAGGCTCGATAACAGTGAACGTATAACCCAATACCATAGGCTATTACAGTCATGTTCTGGAATAGCTATAATTATTTAAAGGGATCTAGTAATATTGACCAAATCCATAAATTTCCCTTTGATTAGAACTCAAGTGGTTCTCTCAAATGTTGTAGCATTTATATGACCAATAGAAGCATGGAACAGGTTTCGGTTTTTATAATTTCACTTTTCTTAAAAAGATATTTACGATTGAAGTGTTTGGATTTGTTTAATTATCCACTGGATAGTTATAACTGTGTACAAAGTCGGTGCAATGCGTTATCAAATATAACTTTGCATTTCGCTCATCACTTAGCTATGTAATCTGATAATAATCTAATATCCATTTAACGTGAGATTTGCACACATTAAGTGTTCATATCAGATCACAACAAAACACAATTTATCAAACATTCATCATTTTTTGCACAGTCATGTCAACGAAGTTACTAGGTCCCTTTAAAACAAGAAACAACTTAGCACTCATACTTTCATTGGTGACGCCCACTAACGCGATATAATTTATATATATTTGGGATCAGTAGCTTTTTCACGCATGGTTAATTAATTGACCACCAATTCAGGTTTGTAGATCTGTCGAATTGCAATGTCATGTTAGACACCGGTTTGATTTCCTTTTCTAATTGTCTGAAGTTAGGATACTTGTCTAAATTGTGGTCTGATATAAAATGAATGAAATAAGGCTTTTAAAAAAACGACGAGAAACGTGTCCTATCTTCAGTAAGACCTATTGAAAAGGACACGAACAGCATTTAAAGTTTATTTACTTTTGAAAATAACTTCTCGCTGTCAAGGATAAAGGATAACCAGTCAAATAAAACAAAACCCCAAAAAAGGTTGTACATTTTGTCATAGCAAAGGTGAATTAATAGGGACACTGGTTTGTTTGCTTCAATCATATCTAACCTTAAAGTTATATACTGGCTTCGGCCTATCCCTGTCATGCCTGTGTTGTGGTGCTCACGATCTCATTCTGTGGGAGCGATGCGAATAGAGGAAGCACAGTGCGGTATGAATGGCATACAATTTTCCTGACTGAAAAGAAGTTACACGCACCGTTGAATCGAAATAGCGATAGAGATTCTATCATAATATGAATAATCATAATGGGAGAGGAGAAAAAAAAATCATAATTATAAATGGATGATGACTACTAACAAAATAAAGCACGGGGGAAGCCAATAGAAAATAAAAACGACTGAAATCTGGGTTTGGCCTTGAGTGGTTTTGTCATGGGAGATCCCAGATTATAAGCATGACGACAATGCTGATTTTGTAAAGAGTTTTTTTTTTTGTCACGCCCAAATGGCACGAACGGGACTAAGCGAGACTTCCTGCGGAGCACGTTCCGTGCGAGCTGTTATGTTGGCGCCTTAGAGCGAGACCCAACAAACCGTGTCCCCACAGCGACAGGTAAATGGTAGCAGATAATACCAAAATATAATATATTTCTTGTTCTGTCTGATAGCGGAACTAATCTATAATATACTTAGCTGGGACGGGACCAGAAGCATGCAGGGTGCACAGCTTAGGATAATTATTCGACACCCCTTCCACACCTTCCACCCTATCTATATAATTATATTCACTCCTCTAACAATAGATATTCCTAAAATGTCTCAAACTATTTTTAGGTAAAGCCAACCTAAGATTTTCCCAAGAAGCTTTTGCCCACTCCCTTATAATTTCTCAAAGACAAGTGATTTCTTCATATTAAAAATTAATTCACCAAAATGGCTAATTTGTCTGGATGTTTGTAATGCTTTACATGTTTCTGTTTGGATTGAAAGCTCTTGCACTATATATTTTAGATTTCACTATTCATGTACACAAACTTTAATTAAATGATATCCATTGATCAGAAGTTTGTATTCCCAACGAACCAAATTTTTAGACAACATAGTAATATGACGTATGAACTTGACCCTTAAACAAATGAATGTCAATATGGTTCATGTTTCCCCCTTCATGTTTATTAGGCTTTAACTTTTAGGAAGAATATACACCCTTTCATGCGGCCTCAGGCGGTTAGAGTACCCCGTTCAGTACACAAGGGCACCCACGTTTCCAGCCATACACAGATGAATGCGAAACAATAATTCATGCAAAAAAATAAAATACTGAATGAATGGCGTCTCGGACGAGTGCGGATGAAAAGACTGGTAATGAATCGAAAATTGTTAGCAGTCATTTTTTTTGTATGCGTTTCTTTCTCTACATTCTCTCGCTATCTCTCTCCGCCTAACCCCTCTCTCTCTCTTTCATTATTTCTGTCTATTTTGATATTGTTCTCTTCGTATTCTTCTTTTGAGCGAGGTAACGAGCAAGTATGACGTAAAATAGACACTGCGTTTTTAGAGCAAAATCTCTGAGTTGTGAAGCAATCGTCATGACGATTGAGCAGGCTCAATGGGTTATTTTTCACGAAGTCAGTGGACCGGTTTTATTATTCCAAAATCCCAAAAGGCCGACCTTCGTGGTTAATGTGTGGAGATGGAACGAAATAACACCATGATGGCGTTGTATTAACGCAAATATGTTCGATTATATTCTTATGAATTGGTACGGAATGAAGCATGATTGTACCTTCAGTTAGAGATGAATTAATTATATATATTATATATATACCTCTTAATAATGTTATCTACATGTTACTAGATGTTACTAAATCACTGCCGTTGGTATATAATGTTTAGATTATGTTGCAAACAGAATATTAATTATAGTAGCTTTACTGTCAATTGTCGAGTAAAATAGAAGTCTTGAATAAATAAAAACACGTTGTTTGAATTATAGTTGACAATATTTCTATTCATCTATTAATCCTTCGATGTACAATTTGGACTGTCTTGTATTCCTTTATAGAGAAGTTAAAGTAATGAAAAGAAGTACGTGTATTATTGTCACTTTCTTTGTAAATGGGAACAAATTTTGTGTTGATGTTCAATAGTAAAAGACAAGTAACTTAGCATCATTAAATTACTTTTTAATTAATCTATTCATCCACCATCTTTCCCCAAAAAGACATTCTTTATCGATTTTGTGTCGATGACAATACTTTACAATGGAATTTACTGTCAAATGTAAAATCCATTTCATTTAAACAAAATATACATAGTAGGAATGGATGAATTGATTTTGTAGATTAATCATACCTTGTCACAACTTTACCTGTGATGTGCGTGTCATTGATTCTAATTATTTGTTTGTGGTACTACTATTTTGTAAACAAATTCAGCGAGGTTTAAAATTAGTCCCAGCACACACACATACAAATATGACAAAGAGGAAATAAAGAAAGGAGTTCGTTTGCTATTGATTCCGCCTGATTAAACATGTCTATATTTATGTCTTCTGTTTACTTATCAGCGTTAATTTGTCTTCGTTATTTTGATGTTGACACATAATAAAGCTACCACGTAATTTTCTATATTCATGAATAGGATTGTGCGAGTTTACGAGTCGCTCTCCCTATTGACATACCTTTGCCACGAGTTCTTGCGGCGACCCGTGTACGCAACAAACCGGAAATAAATCAACATGGACACAAAACCAATGACAAATATGACTTATTTGCTCTCTAAACTCATCATATCGAGAAAACAATCAACGCATCCTCAGGCGTTTTCCCCTACAATATCAATCAGTCACTGGCGTGTGGCCAGAATACAAAATAAAAGAGGAAGACGCAATAGAATATTATTGATACCACAACAATCCTATTTGATTCATGTGCCATTATACAAATGATTTAAAACCCTACGTTAAACAAACAAATTTACCCTGGTTCTTTTTTACAACACAAACTGCAGCGATTGAGGGAGGGGTAGACAAATTATATCCATTGTCACGGGATTCTTGTACAAATAGCGAGTGAATATATCCCATTTGTAAAGCAGGGGATTTCATTGTACGAGGGAAAATGAACAAAGTCAACACACAGAGCGATTTGTCAGGAATTAAATGGTTCGGGTTGTATTTACATATCCCCAGTCGGCCTTTCTTGTTGATATTTATTCAGTCGACTTTTTTCTTCTTCTCCTTTTTCTGTTTTCCTTTGACTTGAGGATTATAAACACATTATTGACATCATTGATCGTTAGAATCAGGGGAAGACGGTGTGTCAGTCTCGGGTCATTACGCTGCCCTTTGGCATGCATGATTGACACACTTTAATGTATTATAGTTAGTATCAAGAAGGATACAGTGTAATATTATTATTAACATGATTAAGGTAGTTTGGATTCGAAAATTAGATGCGCGGCGCCATCTTGCGTACGGTGCGGAATGCACACTGCTAGGTGTTATGCGGAGCACACAAACTAGCCTGATTCAAAATTGCGACCCGCCGGTTAGCATCCCCACGCTAGAAAATTTAGAAAATTAATACACTATTATTTTAAATGGATGTGCATGACAACGATCTGCCCACAACCCCTCCCCTCGTGTATCTGCCGATTGTTCGCTTACTGGAATAGTTCGAACTTAATTTTGTGGGCAAAACGTTTTATAAGATGTGTTTAGGGTCTCTTAACTTCGAGAACTGCACCGCGGCACCAAAAACACGCCCTGAATGGCCTGAATGGGTTATTAAGGTATTTTCGCCCTTACACTACAACCTGAGTAAGAATAACATTTAGACATTATATATCCATCCATATACTCTCTTAGCTGTATATTTATCATACTATATTTCTGTAACATGTATTATTATATATAGGCCTATCTTCTTTTGAGATCAACCTAAGAAAAAAAAGAATACTCTTTCATTGTTTTCCTTATCCAAAACAGTTACTAATTCTTTAAAATGTGTATCAATACTCAAAAGTCTAAGCACTGGAACTCTTCAATATAAATAAAGCCCCTCGAATAACTGGGGGATTGCAGCTTTATCATTTAAAACTCTACTCCTTACAAATCCCCCGTATACCTTTCACTTCATGGATTCTTTGAAAACGCCGAAATACACGGTTTTATCCCATCATGGGACAAAAGAAGCCCTTCAGTTCATGAAGAAAAGAAAAAAACGACTTCTTCTGTAATATACGTTTTCAGTCTTCTCTACACATTATGGTGTACCTATACAGGGTGGCCCAGAAAGGATGCAACATCTGCGATCGTTAATTTCATCAACACCATCGACCAAATGTCATTGTTTTTTGTTTGATTGGGTAGAACATTCTTTTTCCAACAAAATGATACCATGAGCATTGATTTTGGGTAAGGCGTTTGGATCCAAGGGCCATATTTCTGAGGCAATGTCGTTTTCTAAATTTGCTACTTTTTCGTCTCCAGCGACCCTCTGAACACTGAGACATTCTTCGCCCCACGGCGTGCCATAGAATTAGCTGTACAGAAGAACCGCATGACTGCTCTCCCTTTGATAAGGAAGACGATGTGAGCCATTCTTCTATACAGCTAATTCTACGGCAGGCCGTGGGGCATGTCTCAGTGTTCCGAGGATCGCTGGAGACGAAACAGTAGCAAATTTAGGAAACGACATTGCCTCAGAAAAATGGCCCTAGGATCCAAACGCCCTACACAAAATCAATGCTCATGGTATCATTTTGTTGGAAAAAGAATGTTCTACCCAATCAAATAAAAAACAATGACATTAATTTGGTCGATGGTGTTGATGAAATTAACGATCGTAGATGTTGCATCATTTCTGGGCCACCCTGTATAGTACGAATCAAACATTGCAAATGTTAAAACTTACCTTACAAGTTGTTGATATACCAACTTGAATAATTACCTGAAGTGTAAATTGGCTGGTATGCATACCGTTTGTAGATGTTAATGTTTATTTCATATACTGTACCTTTCCATTAATATTAAATGTACACTATTTTCTTTACAATCAATAGTTTCAATGGATTTGAAAACAGAGAAGACATCACAGTAATATTAGATAACGGCCAAATTAGATAATGGAATAATATTTCCGAAGCCGAATACTTCCTTTAGAAACTTGGGGTATACTTCTACTTCTTCTACTTGGGTACTCGACAGGGTCCATCATTCAGGACGTTGAGTCGAGGGGAACCGGTGAGGTGTCCCGTTAATTGCCGATTGAGGCAACTGCTCCCGCAAAGGCTCCTAATGATGTAGAAGCCAAGACATTATTGGGGAGCGCATTCCATGCTGTGACAGTTCGTGGGAAGTAGGAGTTCTGGTAAAGCTGAGTTCGAGTAGGTATATGCTTGAGCTTATTTGGTTGGTATTGTCTGGTGATGCTTGGGGCCATTGGTGTGAGTAGTTGGTCAGGTGTAATTGCTACCATGCCATTCTGAATTTTGTAGAGGAGGCTAAGGCAGGAGATGTGTCTGCGTCTTTCCAGTGTAGTCCATTGACGCTGTTGAATCATAGCAGACACACTCTCAGAATGGCGGAATTGTTGCTCGCCTCTGTACAGCTTCAATCTTTGAGATGCTCTTCTTTGTAGATGGATTCCAGACTGTTGCACAATATTCCAAGCGAGGTCTGACTAGGGAGAAGAAGGCTTGTTGTCGGATCTTCTGGGAAGAGCGTCGTAGATTCCTATTGATAAGCCCGAGCATTTGGTTGGATCTCGATGCAATTCCATCAATGTGTTTTTGTTATGGCCCGGTCAGATATCAACGGATAGCGGAAACGAATGCCCAACGAATAGAAAATTTGCGAAATGAAATTATCCGGTGATGAAAGTCGTCTCCATTGCTTTATGTACAAAACATAGAACAACGTACATCACCGGACAAGGAACGGACAAGAAACGCATACGAACGGAGACGAACGGATGGAAAATTTAGCTCTCCGTTTGACGTCCGTTTACGCAATCCGTTGATATGTGACCGGGCTATTACTGGTAATTTCTGTCATTTTAGACTGGACCTAAAGTTGTGCCACTGATGGGAGTTCGAGCCAATATATTAACTAGCCTCGGTATAACATAACACATCACGGTGTCGATAACGCTGAGATCAGCATGGTATTAAAAGTAAGTTCCGTATTATGTATACGTAATATATTCCTGCAAGTGACCAAACTGGACCGATCACTAAGGTGGAGTTAAATTTAAAAAGGGGGAAGAGTGCAAGCTAACACCCCCTCGTCGCCCCTCGGACACGCCACCTATGTTTACAAGTGTCAATAATCACCCGTTCTTGGTGTGCACTACTAGTCCAAGGTCACGGGACAATAGCGAGCCGTCCAAGGGGGGGTACGTCTAGATAATAGATATGCCGAAAACAAGTAGGGCGTTAGTTTGGACCGTCGAGGTATATACAGACGTTTGCGTCAGTGGCGTAGCTACAAGGGGAAGGGGGGGCACCGGGGCACGTACATTCCAATAGTATGATCCCCCCCCCCCCACACACACACACACACACACACACAAACAATCAAAACAAACAGGCTAATCATTTCGAGAGAAAAAATAAGAAAACTAATTCGAACAAATAAATAAATACGTCAAGTTCGAAAAAATAGGAGTACTATAATCATTATAAGTTTGTGCCCCCCTCCATCTTCAACAGTCGGACCACGTAGCTACATCACTGGTTGTAGATAATGAGCAGTGAGGGGCGTAGTTATAGCCCGGTCACATATCAACGGATTGCGTAAACGGACGTCAAACGGAGAGCTAAATTTTCCATCCGTTCGTATGCGTTTCTTGTCCGTTCCTTGTCCGGTGATGTACGTTGTTCTATGTTTTGTACATAAAGCAATGGAGACGACTGTTCATTTCGCAAATTTTCTATTCGTTGGGCAATCGTTTCCGCTATCCGTTGATATCTGACCGGGCCATTAGGGACGACTGACACCCTGTGGGCATTTTTGCGTATTACAGCACACCTATGTATTGGGAAAATATATACATCAAAGAAATGTGTATTGCCTTGTCAGCTCTTTGATTCACCCTCGTATGAAATATTGCCCCCCCCTCCCCGTATAAGACACATTCTTGTCCTTTCTCGCCACCCGTAAGTATGGGCAGACCTTGGCTCCACTACTCAGTAAAGACCCTTATTCGTTCGGGGATGCTGAGGGGAGGAAAGTACATGTCGCACCCTATATCGTCACAGGTGACCTGGTATAGGTGTAAGCTACACACACTGCCATTCACCAAGGAGGAAAGTAAGGGATAAGGAAGACAAAATACCACCAACAAATCAAAAAAACAAATCCACTCATTCAATTTCGTTTCTTGGTAACACGAAATACAACAAATCCGCCCTCTTTTCCATTTCTCCTTGTTGTATGGGTATAATATAAATAGCTCTCAAGTTCAAATTACGGGACCCACATTGTCAAGGTCATTTGTTGGGCTATTGTGTGGCATAATTATTGGGGTTTTATAATCCACCACCGCATTCATAACCCATGGCGCGCGTTGGAACGGTAAGTGTGGTGTAACTGGGGCTAACCCCCCAAAGGGGGGGGGGGGGGGGCATACTTATGGGCAAGGTTCCCAATGAGGGGTGCGCAAGCTTTTCAACAACAACAAAAAGTAATACAAACACGCATCGGTTTTTATTGAACTTCTCTTCCTCGTGGGGGCAGTAATAAGGGACCAAAAGAAAAATGTTGACATGAAGTGTGTGTGCGTGGGGGGGGGGGGGGGGGCGATTACACCCCTCGATCGCCCCTTTTTTTGCACCCACTGGTCTAACAACCTTCGTCGTTTCCCCACAACGACCAAATTGGTTGTCGGTTCGACCACGCAAAGTGATCCATCAAACGGGGATGTCAGTGTCTGGTGCGTGACACCACTAAATGAGAGGGAACGACATCTCGCTTGTCAATTTGCCACAAAAAGACTCACGTCTACAGTACAAACAGACAAACAAACATACAAACACACTCAGACACACGATGTACTCTCATTAAAGTACACACAATGACAGCACCTCTAAATGAGATAAAGCGACACCCCGCTCGTCGATTTGTCACAAAAAGACTCATGTATACTGCATAAACACCCACACAAACATATATACAAACACACACACATACATACACGAATACATACTCTCATATAAACACGCACAATCATACAACTAAACAACCATTTTAGATCACACTAGTTGAGAGTAAGAGAACGAAGGCTTGCTTGTCAATTATCATAGAAGACTCACGTCAAATGTACAAATGGACACACATATACGCACGCACTACGTACACACACAAACAAACTCACACACACACACACACACGCACACATAAATAAACACACAAACACATGAATACATGTATGCTCTTATACACAATAATACAAGTAAACAAAATTTTAGGACACATAATAGGCTACCATGGTTGACAATTTGTCACAAAAAACTCATATCTACACTACAAACAGAAAAACAAACATACAAATACACGCACACACACACACACGCACGTCGATATTGTACTCTCATGTAAGCATGCACAGTCGTAAAAGTAAACATAACAATGCATGTTTTACTTGTCAATTGTCATAACAAAACTAATGTATACAGTCATGCAAACACGCACGAATGTCAATTGTCATAAAAGTCTCATTTGTACAGTACAAACACCCAATCAACCATACTAAGCACACATACGCGCACACATATACACGCACACCCACACGCACGCACATACAAACAAACAAAGACACACACACAAGCACACACATAATTGTACACCCACAAACAGATAGACACATCATTAAAAACCTTCTCCGTCCACCGTAATCTCAACCTACAAGCATATTTGTATGCATTTCACGTCGTCTCCTATTCCCAGTTAGATGTGTATTTGGTGGAGGAAACAAAAAGGTTTGTTTTGAAAAGAAAAAAAGAAATCGTATCTCAGAACAACACGTGCATACAACCGTGGAATTAACTCAGATTTCTCATCGATTCTTCGCGAGCTTAAGTCTATCTAGACCAGCTAATAGGGTTTTAAAACTTTTCTGTGCTAATTCCCTCCCGTTGTGGCCTTTTCACTACCAGATCAGGTCCAAACAACAAAATCTCATTTTGGCGTTTTTTCGTTTTTTACATTTGTTATAATGAATTCCACCGAAGCCGCCACCAACACATGCGGTGGTGTGGTAATCACAACGCACCCGGCCTGGCTGGCTCCCTAATTCCGTACCAAGTACTAACACTTTTTATAGAAACTCTCACGTTCGCGGAAGGATAGCATTGTCACGATTGTGTTCGAAAACAGTTACAAAATTGTGGATAAATGTATGTAGTTTTTTTGTTTTCTTTTTAACGTTTGAAGCCCTTATTATACTGACAATGCTTGTTGTGGCATGTAGACGTCCAGGAAAAGGACAGACGATCAGTCCGTTCAATCATAATGATGGATGGAGCAGTATTTGATTATAACGTGAAAATATTGTCTATGTTTTCCTAATATTGTGTGTATCCCAAACTCGATATTAAACAAGGATCTTGTTTGTTATCAGGCTTTTATCTGGCATTACGTTCTGTTCCTTTTCTGCCTTGCAATTACTTTTTTTAATTCTTCTATTTCTGACATCTGTCATATTCTATAGTTTAAAATGTTTGTATTACTATCAGTCTACTTTCAACAATATAGGCTTCCAGTAGAATAGAAACCATATGATTGATATACAGATTTGTCGTTTTGTTGCTTAAATAACAATAACCTTAGTTTTATAAACGGAATGCAATGCAATTATTGTGTTTTGTTATAATATAATAATGGGTTTTGTGGGTTTTTTTTAATAATAATGATAATGATCTTGGTGAACAGAAGAGGAACATTACGCACAAAATGTACACATCTTAAAACTTTATCAACATTCTAAACAAATTATGGAAGAAGTAACACAAGAAAAGTCTTTTAAATTCCTTTATTACACAACTGTGTATTCAAATGAGAATATATTAGACCCTTCATTATTTATTTACTAAATAAACACATATGTTTTTTTTAAATTATATAATTGTTGTTGTTTCAATACATGATGTAAACTAAATCACAATGTCAGTTATTTCAGTTACTGTTGTCATTATAAGGTTGATGTTTTTGTTATTGTTGTTTGTGGTGTTAAGAAGGTACATTCAACCCTGTGTATAGTGATCACCTGAGAAGTGGCCACTGTTAACCGGCTACCACTATAGACAGGTTCCATAACATTGTTTTTTTTCTCTGCAGGGGATCACTTGTGGTGGCCACTATATCGACGCATGTTGACTGCTATAATACAGATGTCAACTAGACAGCTTTGAATGTATTTATAAAATTACATCCAATTCCGTTACAAGGATCATAGAAGGGCAGAGATGATAGGGGCACATATCCCTGAGGAGGAGGGGGAGGAGGAGGGGGAGGGGCAGTTGCCTGGATCAAAAAGGAAAATTGTACCTCACGAGGACAAGTATAATGGGAAATAAGAATAGTATCAACATAGCCGTGAGAGTAGAGCTGCACCCCTGGGTCCCGTTGCAGAAAGACTTGCAGTCGATTGTAAGTTACAATTAATTGTAAGTCAGATCATGTGTTCTAAATGCGCGAATATGATTGGTTGAAATGCGCAAAATTTCTGATTTACAAGTAATAATGTAACTTACAGTCAAGTGTATCTCTTTCTGCAACGGGGCCTATGTCTGATAATCAAGGGATCATATTAACAACTGAACATTACACCAGGGTCCCGTTGCAGAAAGACTTGCAGTCGATTGTAAGTTACAATGTAATTGTAAGTCAGATCATGTGTTCTAAATGCGCGAATCTGACTGGTTGAAACGCGCACAGTTTCTGACTTACAATCAATTGTAACTTACACTCGATTGTATTTCTTTCTGAAACGGGACCCTGGGCTGGAGTGATGCAGTCGATTGTAAAATTGTAAATTAGTTGCAAGTCAGACAGAACATTTGCGAACTTGAACCAATCAGATATGAGCATTAGTTTAGTCACGTGACTTTACCATGTTTACAATCGTTCGCATAGATCTATTTCTACAACGGACCCCAGGCTATATGTTATAACCAATAACGGTCCGACCCAGACAGGATTACGACGCACGAGTGAACAGGCAATCAAGAAGGCGGGCAATATATCTATTAGAATTAAGTCCGATTATAATTAGCATTAGTCTGTGTACTTAACTGTCACGGCTAATGAGCGTTTTGTTATCCATTTCAAAAGAGATAGAGCAACTTTAAAAGCCGGAATGTCCCGCCCATTCATTGATACTCATCTTCGCGCGCACACGTGCATAATATACAGACACAACGTGTATGAATGTTGTATAGCATGATTGACGTTAAAATTAAGATTATATAATTATATAACTGTTGACATGTTTATAGATGGATAGATACATGTATACATGATTATAAAGATAGATACATAGATACATATTTTTATTTCCATTTCATTGTATTGGTCCACCATAGGATTTGTTGTCTATAGTACATTCATTGGCATATACTGTATATAGATAGATAGATATATAAAACAACGAAATTAAATAAAATACTCCGTGGAAATTGTTTGATAGATAGATAGATAAATATATAGATAGATAGATAGATAGATAGATAGATAGATAGATAGATAGATAGATAGATAGATAGATAGATAGATAGATAGATAGATAGATAGATAGATAGACAGACAGATAGATAGATAGATAGATAGATAGATAGATAGACAGACAGACATACAGACATACATACAGACAGACAGACAGACAGACAGATAGATAGATAGATAGATAGATAGATAGATAGATAGACAGATAGATAGATAGATAGATAGATAGATAGATAGATAAATAGATAGTTAGATAGATAGATAGATAGATAGATAGATAGATAGATAGATAGATAGATAGATAGATAGATAGATATATAGATAGCTAGATAGCTAGCTAGCTAGCTAGCTAGATAGATAGATATATATATAGATAGATAGATAGATAGATAGATATATAGATAGATAGATAGATAGATAGATAGATAGATATATAGATATATAGATAGCATGGGCGTCGATACTTACGTAATACCCATTCATCAGGGGGGGATGGATGAATGGATCATCCCCCCCTGATCAATGTGTATCAATGACAGATCGACGCCCGTGATAGATAGATAGATAGATAGGTAGATAGATATATAGATAGATAGATAGATAGATAGATAGATAGATAGATAGATAGATAGATAGATAGATAAATAGATAGATAGATAGATATATAGATAGATAGATAGATAGATAGATAGATAGATAGATAGATAGATAGATAGATAGATAGATAGATAGATAGATAGATAGATAGATAGATATATAGATATATAGATAGATAGATAGATAGATAGATAGATAGATAGATAGATAGATAGATAGATAGATAGATAGATAGATAGATATATAGATAGATAGATAGATAGATAGATTGATGGGTCGATACATGAATGGACGGATCGATATAATTATAGACATATATACATGTACGATACGCTTTTAGAACTTCTGGTTCAATTGTTGCAAAGGTTCGAATGTCAAAGCAAACATCAAATCAATTAATTACATGAAATTAAACAAACGTGAAATCAAACTACTGTCACTTCCGTTCGAAATAATTAACTCACACATATCGCGTGGCTTAATACAATAACATGGATTCATACAGTAATCCTGTCGACAGCTGCATGTATTGCATGGGAAAATCTAGAAAGTTAACACACGTTATGACACCCTTTTTTCAAATATTATTGTGGTTAGACATCGAGGACATAATCTAATAACAATTACATACATTAACAGGTAGACCGTGTCACATAAAAAACAAATGATTCCACAGTATGCTGATTTCCCATTATATATTTATTGTTTCATCTATTCTGGTGGATGAACATGATGAATATTGAGAATATTTTAACGACTATATTATATACAATTGGATTATGGTAATAAGCTGACCATGTCAAATGCAAAATAATAATAATGTTATAGTTTCTTCACAAGAGACTGGTTTTGTATTCAATTTTGAACTATTCATCTGATGTTGAGCCTGTTGTGGTTAAAGGGCAATGCAACTCAAGAAGAGTTTATCCTACGTTATAATACATCGTAATATGCCTGTTTATTATATGTAACATTACTCCGACTCAGATTTCTGCTTTGGAAGAAATATGTGAAAACTCTATCGGGTATACCGTACCACTATTCACGCGAACACTGGAGGCCGCCATTATTAAGTTTGTGCGGACTACGGTCAATGATATGCACTAATGCATTTCAATAGCAAAACCATTGTCTGAATACTTGTAGATGCTTTGAAATCAGTGAAAAGCTTTTTGTTCGGCCCTAAGCACATACGTCAGAGTTTGCAAAGCATGTCGGGTAATTACAAGAACATGGCCGCTCCCATCATCTTTTGCCGCCGTAAGAATTAGTAAAATGTGGGTATGTTCACGTAAGGATTTTATGGGATCCAGGAGGCCAATTTGCCAAATTATGTATCAAATCAAATGTCTGTTCACCCTCTAAACGATAATAATAACCGAAAGCCATAGTTTCATTGCCCTTTAAATATGGAGAACAATAGACAACACTACCACTTTCAATCACAGGCAGATCAGCTGCAAAATAATGAGAATGTGGCCCAGTTCCCTGCGACCTTGCCATGTTGACTTTGCACATTTTGCACGATTCTTGAAAGCATTTCACAAAGAAAACATTGTTTTAGTATGCAGATGTTATCAATGTCGAATGCAGACATTATCATTGTCGTAATCATTGTTATGAAGTTTATGGACCATGCAACACTGATTCTTGTCCCATTTTTATCAATCCTTTTTTGTTCAAAAAAACCCCCCAAAAACATAGACAGAACTTATAAAATGCAAAATAATGAAACTTTGTTTCATTGGCTCAATGGGAGACTAATTGTTACTCTGTTTTCAACTAGCCTGTTGTGGTTAGATATTGGTAATTATTAATAACGAAATCATCATCATTGTGTAAATCTTATCAAATGCAAAACAATAATAATAATTTGATAGCGCTTCATAGGAATTTGATTTGTAAGACGTCACGCTGAGTGGCAGGCAAGGAGACTAGTAAACACCGAGTGAACTTTTTATTATGGGGGCATTATCTTGATTATGGGGACATTTTGGCAAGGAAAGAAAATGCGTACATGGGCTCACGAGGAAGACAAAGAAGGCACAATCATTACAATTATATATCATTTGCACCATTTTTCACAAATCATTCAATCGATATACAATTATTGATCAATCGAATGATGTGTAAGGTTTATGATATGATTCGCATTGGAATGATATTACACGAACAAAAGCAATTTAATTTAATTCCGAACCTATTGTTTTGTTACAAAACGATACTAACTGTAATCATGGTAATGATAAATTCCGTCTCTTCTTCCAACTAGGATTATCTGAATATGCTCAAAACTTTGCTAAATAAGGTTTCTAAAATTGTTTTCCCTCAACAAAAACTGCCTAATAAGATGCTCGGGGAAATGTCTCCTTTAATAAAAGACATTATTTTATAGATAATATTGCAATAAAGAAATATTTGTATCACGGGCATTGTATGAGATAGCAAGGTTTACTAATTTAGTTCCTCACAGTCTACTCATTAACACAAAATTGTAACAACCCGATGACGAGTAGAAATAATCAAAAAGGGTTTATACTTTATACCGATCCGTATACTCCGGTATTTTTAGCTCGATCCTGCCAATGAGTTATCACTGACCGTCGGCACGCACTAGTCCAGTTGTTAATAACGGGGGAGGAGGGACAACTCTGGTGTTAATTAAGTCGAGAATTGACACTCGCAAATTGCAATTGATAATTTGGCCAGCTTCATCCTTCTTAGTGAATTGTTGCCCCCCCCCCCCCTCCCCCGTCCCTCCCCCGCTCTTCCACTATCTCATCCTCGGCCCCTTCCTCTCCAAACATGCAAAGGAGATCTATATCTTCCCATAATGCTGCTTCTCAGCAACTATGCTTTACACCTCCATTATCATCAGGACTTCTCTTTCATCCCATCCCTGTCTACCCTCCATCACCCCCTAAAGTCCTCTATATCATTCTCTCTGCTTCCCCTTCTTACACTCTCTCACTTTCTCTCTCTTTAGTGGTGGCATAGCAAGAATCGAACCACGCAGGAGCAATGGGGGATGGGGGGGGGGGGGGGGGGGGTTGTGATTCTCACGAGGGGGGAAGCCTTTGCTAAAAAATAATGATATGATTTGTGTAATGATTGTATTGTATTATTCATAATTCATTTTTGTCATACCCCGGGGGAGTGGGCGCTTCCCCCTTGCCACCCCCCTTGCCTCCGTAGCTATACACCCCACTTTCTCTCAAGGGCATCATTCTCATCCGATTAATTAATGCTAAAAGTGGGCACTTAGAGCTCAGACGTTGCTGTCCACCTTTATGATTTATCCGACCGATGGGCTTGAATTCCTAGCAAGTTGGAAGAGGGGTGGTTATCCGTGTATCACGGTGATGCAACCTCCTTTCTAATTAACAACTCTGCTACAAAAAGAATCCTTATACATTTAGAAAGGTCATTATGTATGGACATTTGGATACATAGGCCTGCATATTATGTATATCCTTTACAAAATGTGGTATATATAGGGACCTATATATCGAGATTAATGATTATCATCATGAGCAAGATATTGCGAGGGTGTATTGTTCGTAGAAGGTCAATTAGCGTCTCTCTGCTACTAAACGGATAATTTCTTATTTGACATTGCGTAACTCTTTTATTTTATCCAGTGACTCTTCATAGCTGTCATTACGAATGGATACAGGCCTATAATGTATACCCTCCATAATTACGTAGGGACAAATAACTACAACTACATTATATTAAATGATTATTAATATAATGTCAATTAGCATCTCTCGGATATTAAATTGTCATTGTTAACTTGACATTTTTCCATCGATGTCATCTTGTGAAGCGATCATATTATTATCTAATTCGGAATACAGCTCCATTCGTATTAAAATTCAATTTCTGCATTAATTTTAGATTGATTGTCAATTCGTAACGAAATGTTGTAATTAGGCATTCGGATACAGTGTCATGTAATCAACTGGGATGATTTGATGAAGATTTTATGGAACAAAATGACGCCCTTTTTTGGTAATGTATAACATCAAATAATAAATGATTGGACGAAACCATCGTTAGATGACCGATTGATCTATTAGCTGGCGTATAGAACAGACGACGGGAGAGAAAAAAGGGGGCATAACATTAAAATGGTGTAATGTTTATTGACTATTTATTCAATCTTATATTCATCTCAAATGACGGGGGCTGTTGTAAGAGATACACATATAATTATATGCTCAAGGGAGTGAGTAGGGGAATACTCGGCATGTACCAATGGCTTCTTGTGCTGAAATTACTATTGTTATGTTGAATACGATGCGCACAAAAATGGAATAGAAGTCAATTTTGTGTTATGTTTTGTTTTTTTACCTACGAGATGCCTCTTGTAGTTTGATGGCATGCGCTGTGGATGCGCGATCAACGATGATGGATTGATCGGGATGACTACAGATATGCGGCCTGATGTTTCCCGCGCGCGGGAAATTATCCCTCATTTCCTCCGCGAGCCGTGATGTAACAATGAACACCCCGAAACCGACACGTCTTCCCTCGAATAATGAATCGTACCCAGCAATGTCTACATCATAATACTTCCACCACCACCTCGTCAGTCCTACCTATACGCTATCCATACCCATAGGCCCACTCTATAATACTGGATGTCTATGATAATCATTTTAGTCATATACTGTAGCTAGCAGCGCTCGCAGTGATATTTGCTAACGACAAACTCATCGCAATAATATTGTTTGGTGTGTGAAATGCGTAGAGAAGCCCATTAACGTATGACTATTTATTTTTTCGAGAGAATATGAGAAGTTTCCGCCATGATAAGGGCGCATAACGTTACAAACCCTTGTCAAAAGTGGGTCGTGTTAAATGTGATAGTGCATTTAACATAATATGAGACCTTAAGTAGAGGGTTAGCGCTTATTCATAAACCATACTTAGCTAAGTTATCTTATAATTTGTCTATTTTAGATGATAAACTAAGTATGCAACAGGCCAACTACCGTATGGCAATGTAAATGCTTACCAATATAGTATGTGACAAAGAAAATGTGCGATGCTTTTTCAAAGATCCAAGATTCTAAGATTCAACATGTATTCGTCCAACAAAATGGAAAGATATTAGG
Source organism: Echinarachnius parma (assembly GCA_037951105.1). NCBI lineage: Eukaryota > Metazoa > Echinodermata > Echinoidea > Clypeasteroida > Echinarachniidae > Echinarachnius > Echinarachnius parma. Next base: position 134,347 of record JBAMJV010001212.1, on the reverse strand, counting down.
GTTCTCAATTTCATGGTTGTTTTTAAAAACATTGATCATTGTAATAAATGTGAACATTTGACACATAATATAACAAAACATGACAGACCCACATAATCATGATATGCCAGACTTAAGTTGACTTCACAAAGCCCAACAATTTAACATAAAATGGAATTATAAGATATGGTTTTTATGAACATAGACCGATAGAGTAAACCCTTAGTTGCAATAACTTATGTTTTGCAATTTTTTTAAACAATAGTGACCAATACGCTAAACACGGAATTATCTCAAAATGGACTAAGTTATATCATATATTACGGACTGTAAAAAATATAAAAAACTTTGATTATTAATTTGCTACATTGAGAATACTTTCACATTTCTCATTAAATCATCTACAGGTAAACTGCGTATATCGACCACCTAGTATAAAATCTGATATAAGTTCATCGAAATAACCTGAAAAGTACAATATTGATATGCATTGAAAGAAATCTTCCAGCAAGAAATGACATACCATATCATGTCCAACGATCATAACACATGTATGTAAACAGGTTATTTAAATAGGTACCTTGTTTAAATTATCTTCTATGTACGTATAACCTGCCATAACATAACTGTAAATTGCTAAGGTGTTTCTACCTTCCTTGGTTATATGCGAACCATAACAATAACATTAATTTTTATCGGAGGGTTTGGGTGATGTGACCAAGCGGTCAGTCTCCCATGCTTCTCTTGTAAGATTGAGGGGGGACCCTTTATAGTGATATTTCAAAGAAAGTGGCCTTATACAGGGAGGTGGGTGACCTACCGATGTATTGTTGCCAATAGTTCTCCATAAACATGATCAACAACGGAGTCGAGGGGTGCGGCATGCTTGCACCTGTGCGAGAATCGTAATTAATCCTTTATTTCTCCGCCATTTATAAATATGCATCTCAATTTTTGAAGAGATTAATTACAAAAGGTTCCAAAATCACTTTGTATTACATTTGGCGAAAGACACCATTATTTGTCAGATTTTGTACACATGCCTGAAATTATATTGGATAATGAAAAATTGAATGCTCAATATTTTTGTTTTAATTACACAAATTATCTTAACATTAGGATTCCAAGCTTTCTACGAGTTTCTCAGAACACTACTTATCAGAAAGTTAATTTTTTTTATCGAAAGTGGATTTAGCGCCTTGTGGAATTACGCTCATCCCTTATCGAGTGCACTCGTGCCCTATCAATACAATGTACACCCTTAGTACCAAGACATTGACATGCCATTACATTATTACAAAGTCAGTTAACCATTGGCAATGAAAGGGGTAAGCCACCGTAAATATTATTTATTTGAAGTGAGGGGTAATCAAATTTGTCGTAACGCTTATTGTGGCCGGGAAATTCGTTTATAATTGTCACAAATTGTGATCAAATGGGGGCTATTGAGTTGCTCTCCTTTCTGAAATGACCAATTAACCGGTTTGATGGAATCTGACATTTGATTGGAACTCATTGAGGGTGGCGAAAAAAAATGTATCCGAAAATGTTTTGATGGAAGAGGTCACTAAAGGTTACATGAGGTGGAAGGGGAACATTTTTTTACGATGAATGTTATCACACACAAATGAGCTTTTAAACATACTTCGATCAATTTCTGTCAGTTTTCATAACATTTTTAAAATCTTGAATTGCTTGCGAATTGTGAACAGCATGAAAAGTAACATTTGATAACCTTTATAGGACTATACGACTTAAATTAGCGTGGGGGTATGAGCGATCCAGCAAATATAATGATGAAATTAATCAAAACATCTCTCTCACTCTCTCTCTCTTATTATTTATATCATTATTATTCTTAGTAGTAGTAGTGGTAGTGGTAGTGGTAGTGGTAGTGGTAGTGGTAGTGGTAGTGGTAGTGGTAGTGGTAGTGGTAGTGGTAGTGGTAGTGGTGGTGGTGGTGGTGGTGGTGGTGGTGGTGGTGGTGGTAGTGATAGTGGTAGTGGTAGTGGTAGTGGTAGTGGTAGTGGTAGTGGTGGTAGTGGTAGTGGTAGTGGTAGTGGTAGTGGTAGTTGTAGAGGTAGTGTAGCGGGTAATTGTAGTTGTGGTACTGGTATTGGAAGAGGTGGTGGTGGTGGTGGTGGTGGTGGTGGTGGTGGTGGTGGTGGTGGTGGTGGTGGTGGTGGTGGTGGCGGCGGCGGCGGTGGTGGTCAAGGAGAATCATCTTGTGTGTGGTCCAGTATTCGACGCGTCGTTGCAACATAACTAAAAATAAAGTGATCGGTTCCAGTTGCACTCTTAGAATATCAGCTAGAGGTGGCGCTATAATACATTTGACACGCAGAAATTTAACACTCTAAATAGTAAGCGGCGTTGATTTCTATAGTAGTGTTTTATTTGAGAGAAAAACAAATCGTTGGACATTTGAAATTGAGATCATGCGCATTTCTTATGACTTCAGCAATGTTTTCATTGTTTTGTATTTTTAATTGTATTCATGATCAGTAAAAACAGACGTACATTAATATAGAACACGTTTTCCCTCCTAGGACTAACAACATGCAAACGCTGTTAGGCGGTATTTTGTTAAGCCCTCTTAATTTATAATCATTTAAATTATAATCATACAGTCAAACTGTTCTGAAAAGACAGCCCAAGGGAGACAAAAAGAGGTCGTTATGAACAATTTGTCTTTCAAGACAGTTTCTTGACAGGTAAATCGTTTTCTATGGATACAATAATAATTGGCGTTTAAAACTACCCCCAATCAAATACCCCCAATACTGTAAAGAATGAGGTTGGTCACCCTTTGGCACGTGCTGCACGACCCTAATTTTAATGACAAAACTAGTAGAAAACAAAACAGAATGAAATGCGCTTTGGAACTGCCCCACTACCACCCCCGGAACATCACAACCCATCATAGGCGCCGGAAGTGGGGGGGGGGGGGGGGGGGGGTGTGGGCAGGGGGGGCGGCCGCCTCCCAATCCAAAAAGTGGGGGGGCAAAACGCGTTTTTGCCCCCCCCAAAAAGCCCCCCCCCCCCTCAAAAAAAAAGGAAACAAAAGAAAAGAAAGAAAGGAAAGAAAGCAAAAGGAAAAGAACAAATTAAATGTATCAGCCAATACTTGTTAATTCTAACGTTTAAAAACCAAGTTATACATCCATTTAACGTTTCGCTGCGCGCTTCGCGCGCAAACAAATTATCTCAGTTTGTTGGTAACTTGCGTATGGTACCGTCTGGGATGGATTTTTCTGTACCTGTCTGTTATTGCTCTGGCTGTTTTTGTGACGTGCACCAAATTGCACCATTTCAAGTATTCAATGCAAATCTTCCCCGTGGGAGGGGGGATACCCCCTCCCAAACCCTCCCCCTCTGGCTCTGCCCCAGCCTCGGTCGCTTCGCTCCCTCGGGACTCATTTTTGGATGTAAGCTATGTTGTTAGATCATACATAATGTGGCATATGGTTTATGTTTTTATGCACCAAATTGCACCATTTCAAGTCTATAAATGCAAAATCTTCCCCGGGGGGAGGGGGATACCCCCTCCCAAACCCTCCCCCTCTGGCTCTGCCCAAGCCCTCGGTCGCTTCGCTCCCCTCGGGGACTTATTTTTGGCTGTAAGCTATGTTGTTAGATCATACATAATGTGGCATATGGTTTATGTTTTATGCACCAAATCGCACCATTTCAAGTATATAAATGCAAAATCTTGCCCTTGGGAGGGGGATACCCCCTCCCAAACCCTCCCCCTCTGGCTCTGCCCCAACCCTCGGTCACTTCGCTCCCTCGGGACTCATTTTTGGCTGCAAGCTTTGATGTTGGATCATACAAATGTGGCATATGGTTTATGTTTTTATGCACCAGAATGCACCATTTCAAGTATATAAATGCAAAATCTTCCCGTGGGAGGGGGGATACCCCCTCCCAAACCCTCCCCTTCTGGCTCTGACCCAGGCCTCGGTCGCTTCGCTCCCTCGGGACTCATTTTTGGCTGTAAGCTATGTTGTTAGATCATACATAACGTGGCATATAAATATGTTTTTATGCACCAGAATGCACCATTTCAAGTATATAAATGCAAAATCTTCCCCGTGGGAGGGGGTTACCCTCTCCCAACCCCCCCCCCCCCCCCTCTGGCTCTGCCCCAGATTGCACCAGATTGCACAATTTCAAGTCAAAAAATGGAAAAGCTCCCTACCGTGGGAGGGGGGACTCCGCTCAGTCATTTCGCTCCTCGGGCTTGGTCGCTTTATCCTCGCAATGTCTCACTCTCACCTCTGGCTCTAAGTTGGCAACTCTGTGAGTGGGGTTGGGCATGAGCCCCTAAACACATAAATCGTGAGCCCCCTTAGGGTTTTGCCCCCCCAATCCAAAACTGCTTCCGGCGCGCCTGCAACCCATCAAGGACAAGAGCTATTTCAGGGCAAAATGTTACATTATTTCCCTCAACAAATTGGCAACTCCTATTTTATTTCTTCTGTTTTAAAAACCAAACAAAGCCCTTACAAATCTGTTTTCGGGAAGTACCAATACTCAAGTATACCTTTAATGACATAAGCATTCATTAAAGACAGATATGAAGTAAAATCGCTGCGATGTTGCCAAATTAATGCCAAAAGCTGTTTTGAAAATATGACAATGTCTTGCGAATATAAGGATATTCCTAAATAATAACGATCTACATTTTTAAAAAATAACGAAAGCAGGTAAAGTAACACAATAGGGCTCTATAAATAGAGATATGTATGGTCTCTAACTACCAAACCACAAATATGTGGGCCATCGTCCTTGATGAGTTAATTAATTAAGACAATAAACATAATAGTGGGATACATGATAAGTTTATTTCTCTGCGCTACAGCGTATAGCAGAGAAATGATGTTTGTAACAGGCAGGTCGTTAAAACCGACATCTTTGTGTAGAAGCCAGTGGAGCGAATCCGTAGATTCGCGCGGCCTTTTTGAATAGGTTCGGTATGCGGCCGAGGAGGGTGACATAGTCATGACTGGAAGGGGTAGTCATTCTACGTTTGTCAGTCAGATCGTTAACACATACTTATTGTTGATGGTGTCATTAATAATGTTGATAATAATGATGTTTGTATGTATAGATGTTTTGGTTTTTGAGGGTTGGAATGTTTTATAAGGAAGTACACTAATTTTGTGCGGGTTAGCGTTAGGTTTTCCAGAGTTTTTCTCTTATTAGTTTTTACCTCTGGTTTTTCACCCTATGCTAATCAGGCACGGTATTATCATTATTATCTTCGTTGTAAGATTGTATTATGTGCTTGTATGCACAGGTTATATATGCTTAAGATATATACGTCTTTGTGTACGTATGATTATGATGTTGGTTATGTGAAATTGGTATTATTTTGTAATAGGTCGGTCTCTGTACTGGGCTCGCTGCGCAGGCACACGCTGGCAAGCTTTTCCTAGGCACACGCTGACAAGCTTTTCCATATAAGATATGGCTCAGTGTTATTATTCGATGAGGTGTGTTTCTATGTTGGGTGAGAGGTTTTTTGAATGGGATTGATGTCGTGTTTGTATGCATGGAATAGACGGCGAGCCCTGCGTCCGGCGACCGCCGACACAACCTGATCTGCGCGTAAATAATTTAGTTTCATGTCGCCCTCTTGTGACGGATAGCAGACGACAACAACAACATCTGAATTTTCCCGTGGCTGTGTGAACTTTTATTTAGGTAAAAATTGGCGAGAAGCGTTTTGTAGAAGCTGATTGTATTTTATAGACATTGAATGGTGTTGACTGTATGTGGGCCTATATCTGTGTATGATTAATTTGTTGCTTGTACCTTTGAATAGTTCTGTTATTAATCTGATTTTGTTGCTTTCAGCTTTTCGCGGGCTAAAAATTAATTTGTATTGTCCCATTAACATATATTTGTGTCTGGTGTCATTTTGGGTTCCGGGGACAGTGTGCATGTTTGTAATACAGTCGCGTTAAAATCAAATAGTTGGTCAATGAAAATTATGATAGTGTATTAAAATACTGTAAACTAGTATCACTATTTCTAGTATGTGTTACCTTTATATTGTGAGCGTGGTATAATTTTATGTTCTGTCCTAGTACATTATGTAACTAGTAAAGGATTTCAAAATTGAAATATTTATGGCTTTATAGTTTATGCTCATTCTGAACAAATATATATATATATTTTTTTTTAATGATTTCTAACACAGATTTGACTCCAAAGAAAATGTACGCTGCCATAGCAGATCCAATTTCAACAAAACCGTCACAGCTTTCTTGCGATGGTTTTGGGCAGGAGACGTTTCTGTCCACCAAGGTGCATGACTTGATTTGCAAGTTTGGATCGAGATCATCTGAGCAGAGAACAGAGAGCTATCTCTTGGAAAACGGACTGCTCAATCTGGATCTCTTCTCAAAAAATCTGCTGCAAGACGAGCTTGGTAGGAATAACAATTTTAAAAATTGCTTAAAAAGTGGCCATTCTCTTCCAAGATGTGCCCACGGCATAACAAAGAGAACAATTGCTCTATGCCCAACGGATGCTCTATGCAAATTGAGCTTTGAGCGTCTGTTTTGATTGTCATGCCACAGGCACATCTAAGACGAGATTGCCAAAGAGTGTTTTAAAATTTGTCCACCAATCTGTTGTCGGCATTTTCTACCAAAGCGTGCCCACCCCTTGGCATGCATGACTAAAAGAACTGATGCTCCGTACAAAATTGTATAGAGCATCATTTCTTTGTGTCATGCATGCCAAGTCGTGGGCACATTTTGGTAGAGAATACTTTTTCCAAAGAATAGTTGAATTTTCTGGCAAAAATTACGAAAGAGGCTGTTAATTCCTTGCAAAACATGATAATTTACAACTTACTACACCTGAAATAACGGACTTTTTTGCCGTGTTCAAATTTGCAGCTATGAAGACTATGCAATGGTATAGCATTTTCAAGCTTATATTACTGCATAATTATCATGATGTTATAGGTTCAGATTTTGCCCTATAAATCTTCCTCCTACTATTTCAATACAATTTAACAATTAGTTTGGCCAATTAACACTCTTTCAACAATGTTATGTGATGATTTCAAACTTTTGACCTTTCAGATTCATGGAAGACAAAGGCAAATTTTGTTGATATCGTTACTAAATTAGCTCCGGTGTGCCACATAATTCATGAAGCTGTGATGGCGCTGTCTTTAGACGAGATCCATCATCGCTATAGCAACTGGTATCACTGGACTGGCTGCCCAAGTGTAAGTTTTAACTCTTCACATCCCAGAAGGGTGTTCCCCAAAGGAACTAAGTTGAACTTAACTCTAAGTTGGATATATAACAGTTATGGGAAGCCATTTGTAGCCTTGGAATAAAACATGTATTCAAAAGCAAAAAAATAAAAAGTATTTGAGACTTCAAACAAAAACATATATAATTTTTGTCAATTTTTGTCATTGATGATAACAAATATAACTGATTTATCAAACTTTACACTTTTCAAAAGAACTGTTTCAACAATTTTACAAAGATACGAATGGCTCTCCATAATTTTAGGTCCAACTTAGGTCCACCTATGAGTGTTCATGAAATTGAAATTGCAATAAATGTTCATGTTTATCATCAATATTTATATCTTGATGATCCATTTTTTCTCTATGATATCATTTGTATACATATAACAATATTTAAATGGGTAGGGTACAACGGTATCTATACCGCACCCGTACTACATAGCATTTATTGAATATTACAGCATTTTCAAGAATTTCATGTTCAACCAATTTTGACTATCAATGGAAAGGTGACCTTCAATTCTTAACTGCAGATTTGTTCAAATCATGAAAGGGTGAAAATAGTGGATAGAGTGTAGCAATTTTTAAATTTGGAATAACTCCTCTAAATCCAGACTCATTCATAATTCAACTAGCCCAAGTCAGTGAAAAACAATACAGAGGGGCTCTGGGCGAATTCGCCTCCAAAATGCCAAAAAGAGCCCCCCCCCCCCCCCCCAAAAAAAAAAAAAAAAAAAAAAATTGTAAAAGAGCCCCCGTAAATCTGCGTGGAGTTCAATCATGTCAATGCAAAACAAATATTAGTGTTATTTTCATGCAGGCAAGCTTGAGAAGTAGCCCCCCCCCCCCCAAATAAAGATTATTTTTTTCCCTGGCCCAAGTGGATGTTGCACATTCCAACTATGCATGGTTCCATCGTAAGAGCTTCAAGCTTTAGTGGTTAGAAAGCCGATCTAGCAATCGATTCCCTGGAAGCCTAATTTTATTTGAGATATATTTCAGGTCAGTTTTTTTCATGTTTGAATTTATTGACTCGATAGTCATTTTATTTAGCCTCTGAAGAAGATTCTGCTAGGATTGAAAATTTAGGCCCTTAGATACTGACTCTCATTTATTGACTTGTTGTTAGAGAGTGCATTTTTGTTTGTGTTTACAGGTATTTATGTCTAGTTTCCAGCTTCTCAAGCAGTCTGATCCTAGGGAAGCTTGCGTTAGCATGCTACTCACTACCTCGGCTCTAGAGAGGGCTCTTGGAGATGTAAGTCTGTTTTCTTTTTCTCTTTTACCGTGTGTTCCATCTCTTCCAAAAGGTCCTGCTGGGGACTATAACCGAAAGTTAGGACTCTGGCAAGAGCGGGAAATGTCTTGATGTCATGACTGAAGTAACTTTGACAATTTTTGTTTTTATCTGATGTTTCTATGCATTCTTAGTTTCTTTAAAAAAAAGCAGAAATAAATCTGCTTAGAATGTGCAATTTTATAAATATATCATATGATATGGAGCAGTGTGGAAGTCAAATAAAGTGAAAATCAAATCAAACACTCAATCGAGCATTAAAAGAATATTTTTACTATACATTGTTATTATTCTGCGAAAAAAATACACGGGGGCGGCGGGTGAATTCGCCCCCGAAATGCCCAAATTCGCCCCCGAAAACAATAATTTTTTTTTTGTTTTTGATTTTCGGGATTTTTTGGTGGGATTTTTCTGTTTGGATTGTGATCAAATGCTTATAAAATGATCACTTACAGCATTATAGCTTATTAGTAGCCCCTAAAATTCGAAAAAGGGCCTGGAAATTTGTAGCCCCCGAAAGTTGGAAAAGTAGCCCCCGAAAATGGAGCCCCCGAAATAAAAATATTAATTTTTTCGCTGTTATTATTACAGGTGTACCTTTTGAAGAACAAGCCATGCCCATCTCTGTTGAAGGACCTTCTGGTAACGGCCGAATTGCAGGACTTCTTCGGCGCGCCATCAGTGAGTCTTGCTTTCGTCATGAGAAATTATACTAATAATAATCCGGTGATCTCGGGTCATGATCCCGGGAAGACCTTTTCTTTTGCGCAATTTAATTCATGTTATATTTTTTTGCACGACCTTTCATTAACCCATTCAGGACTGGTCCCAAAAATTATTGCGCTGGGATCAATGGAGAATACATGTTATAGCAAAATCAATCAGTCCTGGGGGGTGGGGGGGGTGTTGCAAACTTGCATAAAGAGATACGATTACGTAATCACAAGTCTGAACAAATCTGATCGGTTCAAGTGCGCATGTTTTCTGACTTTCAATCAACACACCCTGTGCGGGTGAATATGCTAATTCAATTCAATTCAATTAAGTAGTTTGTTAACAGATACTGCGATGTATATATCAGATTTTGAGACCCAATTTCCAAGTACGAGACCATTCATTATTTTAACCAATTCCACTTTAATAATGAAATTAAATAGCTCAGTAATTTTATGAATGATACTCGCCCCCATTTTAGCTCTTCTGTCTGAGAGTGTTGATGGGTCCTCCAACCAGTTTAAATCTGCGCAACATCCTTTGGCACGGATTCACTGCTCCGGGAGAAATACCATCAAGGTAAATGCAGCATTGATAATTCTCAACTCTTCAAATCGTGGGTTGAGAAATACCATGTGGGTAAAAAAACTTGTTGTATTTCAGAGATAATCATGTTTAAAGGGGACCACCAGGCAAAGAACAACACATTATTATATGTTTTGGTACCGTTTTGTGATATCAAATAGATACCCAACATTTTGCAAAGGGTTGTGTAATTCATAAACAAAGCAATTAATTTCCACCACTTACGAAACCACTGCTATTTACTGGTTCCATACGGGCCAACCATTTGCGAGTGCGCCAATGCAGCTATTTACGCGCACGTTTGTAAACAATAGATTCCCGGGCGATTTGTTCGCTCTGCACGCATTGCAATTCACCGCACACATAGCAGTCTGCGTAATTCAGACCGCATGAACGCATGCTTTAGAATGGTGATGTGTTTCCAATTATATATTTTTCTTTCTGGAAACATATTTTTGTGAACTCGTTGATGGAATGGAATACTAAAGATGTTACCTTTCTTTAATAAGAATATTATTTTTGGGTGGTGGTACCCTTTAAAGTTTTGGAGCCGGTAGAAACCAAACAAATCTCTCTTTAATTTGTTTTTTATAATTGTCTATTGAAACTACCCTCTTACAAAGACTGCATTATCTGTTTCCCTTAGGTGCCCTTTATAGACAGATTCAACTATTTTACATATTTATAGAATTGTATGTTTCATTCGTATAATGATATGTTGTAGTTAATATGTAAATGAACCTGTCTATATAGACCACCTACTTACAAAGACCATATGTGACCATACACCACAAAACAACCAATAAGTCGGGAAAAATGATTTTGCTGATTTTCACATGACAATAAAGTAGAAGCCATAACCATAAAAATGGTATATAATTTGTCAAATTTGGACTTAGAAAACAGTCTCAAAATGAGTGCCAAACATTTGGAAGATGGCTGAAACAGTTTTAAAGTTACGGAGAAAATGGGCCGCTTTAAAGACCAGCGTCCATTTAAGCGCTGTAATATGATCATTTTAATTTTAAGAAAAACGATATTTACACATGATTTCTGACGCTCAAAATTTCACAGAAGGTAGATTAAAATACCCTTATTTAGGAAATATCAAAATCCTGAATTTCATATTTTAAACAAAATTTGACTATTTCAGCTAATAACAGACAAACTACCATGGCGACATAACGGTCGTTTTGTGGTGTGAGGTCACATATTATCTGTCTCCCCTGGGTGGTCTTGGTAGACAGATTTGACTATATATATATTTTGTTTAAATTTCTTTATAGGTATGCCACCTTCCTGTTATTACTAGCTGCTAGTCTCGGTCATAGACTTCACATGCAGGGTATTTCCTCATCTAGTATTCGCCACAGAGAACAGGCTCAGTTCAGCACTCAAATACGGTTGCTAAACGACAAGTTTCTAGGTAACTCAAAGTATTAAAAACGTAAAGTAAATATTAACAGCCCCAACACTCGGAAATGCACAAATAAATGTATAAAAACATAATAGCATCTTTCCTAACGAAACGGGTTGAAAATATTCCATGATGTATTGTGATTTAAACCTAAGAGAGCAGTACAATAATCTACTTGACTTGGTCCTTTCTATGAATATGTTTACTAGATTTGACCGAGGCACTCGGAGGGTTAACCCTAGGTAAAATGATGAGTTGGAGTAGCAGAAAGTTATTTAATATTACAACACCACATAATTTTTGATCAGTTGTCTTCCCTTAAGATTAAAGAGATCTAGTAAATGTCTGGATCCACCAAACTCACTTAAAACTCTAGTGGTTCTTTCATGCCTGGTTGTTTTTTTAATTACTAATAGAAGCATGGAATCAGCTTTGGTTTTTCAAATTTTCTCTGTGTAATTGAGATATTTCTGATTCAATTTTTAAAATTTGAAGAAAAAAAATCAACTGTGTACAAATTTATAGCGATCATTTTTAATAGCAAATACCACTTTACATTTTTCGCCAATTACTCGGCCACATGAAATTCATGTAAAATGGAAATTTCACACATCACTTATTGGACAATTCAGATCGAAGAAATACACATTCTACCAAACCCTTTGTCAGTTTTTGCCAATGTCAACATTTAACTATTATATCCCTTTAAAGGAACTACAGCGTCTAGATGGCCTAATTTTCACAATTCGGCTCTCTATATGTAATTTTTCCCGAAGAAAAAGAATTTGGCAGTCATTACTCATGAAATCAATCAATTTTGGGGTAATTAGTAAATATCTAATTGTCCCGGGAACGCCCCTTTTAAATCGCCAAAATGTGACGTCATCTAAAGAACGGACTAATGAACTAAATTCTGTAGATGACGCGTCATGACGTAAGCCAATGAATTGTCAATCACATGTCGATCACGCTGCCGGTTCCGGACCCTAAATGTGGGTGGGGCGTAAACTGGCTGCCAAGTGAGATTTGGCATCAAAAAACTAGTCTTAAATCACTACTGTTTTTATTTTCATGGATTTTGTTTCGGCAGACCTATGATTCAAGTCATCAACTATGGAATAAGTGTCAAAGTACTTTGTATTCTTTAGGTCCTTTAAGAACAAATTATGCTTCATTTGATACCTTGACAGATCATGTCCACCTATTTGGAATATTTGTTTGTTTGTTTGTTCATATTTCAACTTTCCAATTTGCTTCCTTCTCTCGCAGATTTGAAGCCAGAAGATATGATCACGTTGAATTCCATCGTTCAACAAAGTAGTCTGGTTTGCCAGATTCATAGACCGATGTGGGAGCTGGCAACAGAATACTACAGAACAGAAAGGTTAGGGTTGCTTTCTCAACGTCTGACTTTATAGCATCGGGTGAGAGTGAGAAGGACGTTAAGTCATGTTTTGGCAAAATTTAGTTCTGCATGCAATCTTGTGATATAAGTCAGAGCCTTCTCTATAATGATACCAAATTTTCAGATAACAATTATTTCTAATTACGGGAATATTTGTCACAATTTAAAGAAAAAGAGAGCTAAATTTGGTTTCTACAATGCTCCTTGACTTAAAACATGATTATCTCAAAGTACAAAAAGTGACTTAGTGCCATTCTTTTTCTCAACCAACGATATATTCTTGTTATTTCCATCGGCATAATATTCCATTGAAATAACATACGACACACCAGTTAATGGGTTGACCCATTCAGGACCTGTTTCTGAAAATACTCTGGTTATAGTCTATAGAGTGGTGAAGTGTGATGTCATCTATGATGTCATAAACATCTATTTTTAGAATTTTCAAATTTGAACTTCATTTTCAAAAAGAGCATAACAAATAATGTCTAAATACTGAAAATCAATTGAATATGTTAAGTATTGGCTGAGATATGCCCATCCAAATTAATTTTACTTCAATAGGCAATCAGTGTTATAGTAGACTGGTTCATAACTTTAACCTTAACCTTAACAGCCACCTGTCTATAGCAGCCATACTGCCTACAATGACAATATACAACTAACAAATGGGCTTCTTGTGATAGTCAAATCTATTACCGAGGTGGGCTCAAAATGATTATTACCCGAAGCGTAGCTGAGGGTAATAGTCATTTTGAGCCCACCGAGGTAATAGATTGCCTATCACAATCAAGCACATTAGTTAGTTGTTTTATATCACTCATCAATATCACGGATTGTGTTCATTTCATAGCAAAATAAGTGAAAATCTCTTTAATATTTCATCAAATCGCTTGTAAATTTTGATATAAAAATCAATCGACATTGACGAAGCCAGTATGAGCCTCCAGAAACATTGCGCATCTATTACGCTTAGAGTCATTGTTTACTTTGCGCATACAATCACAAAGACGCAAAACTGAGTGCGCACCAATGCGCTGGCAGTGCGCACATACGCAATGAATGCGTTCTAGCGCTCCCACGGATGTGCTTATTGGCTGTCTTGGCGTTCTTCTTCCTTTGACCTAGATAAGTGTTAGTTTTTATTAACAAGGGCAATCACGTGACTAGAACGTGTGCGCCATAGAGTACTGCACAAATTTGTTCGCGTGTGCATTTTGCTAAAACACATGATCTATGGGACGAGCGCGTAACAAACTTTTAGTGTTAATTTTTACTAACTAGCCCGGTCACGTGATTGCGCGGGGATTGCGCGTGTTGTCCAAAGCTATCATTTGTCAAATTCAATGGTAAAACGATCTTATGAGGGATATAACAAAAATTGATCCCCTGCAGAGAAAAACTATATCATGGAAGGTGTATAGAAAGGTCACCTGTGGTCACTGTTATTGCTTCCGTTTGGAGGTCACTATGCACAAGTTTGCCTGCATATACAATATATTTGTTATAATTATGTTAATTTCAATGATTGTTGTACAAAATTTAAAATATATACATATTTCTCACTTTAAAAAACAATTTATGCAAAACATGAGTTACTGACAAGAGACTGATGTTAACAGAGCAGGACACAGTTATGTGTATAAAAGAAGTTAACTGGCAGGCTGGGTAAGCTTGACTGGCATTTTTTTTTTTTTTGGGGGGGGGGGAGGGTGATTTCTCATTATTCTCCATCATTTACAGCCACTTATTTGTATCATTATTACTAGGTTTGGTTGGTGCGTGATGGTCCTTTGTTCAGATGTCTTACGTCATACCTTGCATGAAGTACTTCCTTGCATTAAAAAGAATTTAATATGTTTTTATGATTATTGCAGGTTTGGTTGGTGTGTGACTGTCCTGTGTCCGCTGTTGGAGCATGCCATCAGACTAGTCTTTGCTTCAGCCAACCAGTGTCCTGAGAGAGTTCTTACTGCTGAGGTAGACCTGTGGAGAATTTTTTTTAATTTTTATTCTTTCAAAAATAGTATTTTAGCTGTAAAAGCAAAGCAATTTAATGTATAAAGCCAATATGCATTTTTCTAATATAAATTAGCTTGCAAAAGAGCCAGAAAAAACATACATTTCATTTCATTTCAGATACTTCTTCTTTAAAGTATTTACTTTTAATTTAATTTATTTTCATTTATTCAACCATATAAAGGATAACTAATCATTACAATTTTCTAACAATGCAATCTTGTTTGCTCCTCTATAAATGATCACTTCTCTACATTATGTATGATACATGTGAGTGAAAATGTGTGAGTTCTTGATCATGTGCATTAGTTTAAGGCACCAACATGTGAAAAGCCATATACCACCATCGTGTCAGTTTGTTTTTTGAAAGATGCATCATTTACAATTTTGTTTACTGATACATGTTTTATATTCCAGTTTATCAACATCTTGTATGTTTTACTGAATATTTCACTTTATTTCCCCAGTCCACAGTTCTGTTCACAACTTTTGATGAGGTAAGTATGTTATGCAATGCTGGAAAGTAACTCCTTTGTGTTGTGGCCCTGTCTGCCTATAAAGAAAATATTTTTTTCAAACTCTAGTAGCCAGAACACTGAATCTGGTTTACAATAGTTTTTACTGGCCCCAGACCTGCAGGCCTATGCAAATGTTGAGCTTTGTTTGAGGTTTGATAGGATATTGGAAACGGGATGAAGTTATTCAAATCTGTAAACCTCTATCAATGATTGACAAAGTCGCGTCACAATGCTAACGAAGGCGGTAGATGACAGCCCAAAACGTTGAAGGTAAATATTTGTATCGTGATCAAAGGTTTAATATGTTAATTCCAATGATTGACAAGTTTTATTAATTTTCTGATTGACAATACAATTAGAAAGTCATAAATTATGGATAATTATTTGACACAGACTTATAAGCATACATGTACAGTGCTTAAAAGGTAAGTCTTGAAGACAAACTTAAATTCTGTTCATGTCATGTCATCTTATTATCATCCAAATATTAGTTTTTAAAAGCTAGCCAGGGTCACCTCAGATAAGGAGGGGGGGGTCAAGAAAGGGCAATGTTGACCAGGAATGGGTGGCTTGTGCCAAAAGTGAAATTAGCATGCTATGTTTCTTTTATTTTATTACCCATGGTAGGGGGTTGTAGTGAGGGTGCAATTTGCCCCGTGTCGCCCTACACTTTAGCCATGTCACTGAGCTTAGTCTATAAATCACGTGTTGCAATTTTTGTTTTTAGTTTTGTAAACAAAGGTCATAGCATTGATTAATGTTTTCTATCTATCATTAAATTTGTTTGATTTTTTAAAATTCACCATCTTAGATGCTATGTGCCGAGTTGCCTGATGGGAAAACAAACATGCTAGTCACTGCACTATCAGATCCACTTATGGTAAGCCCATCTATTATGTTGATGTGTATTCTCATTCATCCAGTCGAAGTAGATATTATACAGATGTTAACTGGTGTTGGAGGGAATATCACGGAATGTTCCAATCCGAGGCATTTGAAATGCTATTGGGACTTATATTGTCTTCACGAAATAGCATTTCAAATCCCAAGGAAACATTCTATGATTTTCCTGACAACAAAGTTAACATCTGTCATGTTATATGACAAAAGTAACATATCATTACACTTTTAGACTCTCTGAGCTCGATTAGAAAATGTGGCTTTTTCGAAGTGATATGTTGACAAGTCATTGTGATGTCATAATACAATCTCAATTTCAGCATGTAATGTTCTGTGTGATATAATATAATATTTTGACATCACATGACTGAGGTTAGCCAATCAATGACTCGTATTTGACAAAGTCAGATAACATAAAAATGTAAAAACTATGACACACGCAGTACCCCAGGGTACCGTTGTACACCGGGGTACAGCCGTACCGCAGAGCAATCATGGACACCGCTGGTGTATTGCGTTGTGCATGCAGTGCTTGTCAGTTGGTGCTTGTATGCACGGTAGTCCGACTGCCCCAGCCCCCATTTGAACGTTAATAAAGCATACCGAAAATAATTTCACACTTTTTGGTAACCCAGGGTACAGCCCTGAAAAAAATTAAATAATTCAACAAAATGGCGGATTTTCATTTGGTACCCCAGAGTACCATTTTTGTCATCAAATCAAGAAATTGAACAAACTACTTGTGTAAGTGTGACATTTTGTTGATTGACAACCAGCTTCATCTGGCAACCCGCCTATCCTTATAAAGCTGTGTAGGATTGCTCGTCCTGGGTCCTGTATTAATTCTATGATGGAGATTGCAAAATCTAGTAGTGAACAGGTCAACTAGCTTTTTGAAGTTTGAAAGTGTTGACTGACACACATTTAATCTGCTTTCGGACTAAAACTTGCTCCTTGATCTACTGGTGCATCTGGATGGACCCCGCTTCAGAGATCGCATCAGCCATGGTGAGGTAGCCTTGGAAACGGTGTCTAGGAAACTAGCTTCCTTCCCCATGTGTGCCTTGTTGATCTACTGTCTGTAGATGAAGAACGGTGACTCTACTACCAGAACTTTGTGTTAACTCTCTTTTTTAAGCTTGAAAGTGTTTGCTAACCCACATTTTGCTCTGCTTTCCGATATGAACATGCTCCTTGATTTGTTGGTGGCACCCCATCTCGGAGATCACATCAGCCACAGTTAGGTATCCTCTGAAACGGTGCCTAGAAGACTGGCTAATTCTTACACCATGAGTGCCTTGTTGACCTACTCTCTGTAGATGAAGAACTGTGACTCTTCTACCAGTTGTGTGAACTCTCTTTTAGGAGTTTAAAAGTGATAACTAACCCACGTTTGCTATGGAAACAGTGTCTAGGGAACTGGCTTCCTTCACCATGTGTGCCTTGCTGGCCTGCTCTCTGTAGATGAAGAACTGTGACTCTACTACCAGTTTGGTTTACTCTCCCATTGCCAACGGGAACCTGGTGGGTCCCGTATTAACACTATGGGGATTGCAAAATCTAGTAGGGAATGTGTTTAATAATTAAGCACAGTACCTACAGGAATCGGGTGGGTTCTGTATCAACTCTATGGAGATCGCAACATCTAGTAGGGAATGGGTTCACTATCTTTTTGAAGTTTGGACGTGTGAACACTAACCCACGTTTTCTCTGCTTTCCCATCAGAAAATGCTCTTGGATCTGCTGGTGCATCCGGACGGCCCCCGCCTCAGGGATCGCATCAGCCACGGTGAGGTTGCCATGGAAACGGTAACTAGGGAACTGGCTTCCTTCACCATGTGCGCCTTGCTGGCCTGCTGTCTCAAGATTGTGACTTGTGACTTTAACAACAGCGATGACTTTCAGGTGAGAGCAATAGTATCTTTTCACGTATGTTTCTTTTTTGATTAAAAATGAGCAAAGAAAATGGGATTCCAATGGGATTCGAACCCAAGACCTCCGGATTGCTAGACCGGTGCTCTTACCGACTGAGCTATAGAAAACCCTGGGATTCCAACGGGATTCGAACCCGAGACCTCCGGATTGCTTTGCTCATTTTTAATCACTTTTTTAATCACTTTTTTAATCACAATATATTTCTGGTCAGTTTATTTATATGTTTGAATTAATTATTTTAAAAAGCTGCATCCCTTCGTTGATCCCTCCCATATATCCCCAAGTTGATTTCTATCCTTCGGGTTTATGTCAGGTTTATAATAGCTTCTGACCTCACGAGCAATGAAAATTAAGGGGTTTCTGGGACGAATGCAGTCATAGGGTTTTCTATAGCTCAGTCGTTAAGAGCACCGGTCTAGCAATCCGGAGGTCTCGGGTTCGAATCCTGTTGGAATCCCATTTTCTTTGCTCATTTTTAATCACAATATATTTCTGGTCAGTTTATTTATTGTTTCTTTTTTGTTAAACCTATGTAAGGACTGGCACCTAAATAGATATCCAGGCTAGGGTAACCAGAGAATGTGCATTATATCAAAATCAACAGATACAAACTTGAAATTGTGTGCATTTATCTATAAAATTGCAAGATTACTATTTATTTCATCACCGTATTCTTCATTTTGCTTGTGTCACCTCTTGACCAGAGGACCACTCAGACTAGCATCTGAGAGTCTGGACTATCTCTTTTTGTGTGTTATGAAGGTCAATTATTGTATTTACATAAATTATGTTTTGTATCTCCTGCACAGCATCCTGTCATCCTCCAAATCCAAGAGGAAGCTGCTTCCTACACGTCTGTCTTTCACCCTCTGTCCACGTGCCGACATGCCTTGATATCTCTAGCATCTAGTCTAAACAAGTGGGCTTCCCTACCTAGACCAAGTCCCGAGAATTTGGACTACACATCATGGGAAGCTTACCCAGATGACATACCCGGACCAAGTCCAGAGTGTCTTGTTTCCCCACCAAGACCAGGATCTGAAAGCGGAGACCAGATCTCGAGGGAACTAGACAAGGATGATTGGACAGAACGTGGACCAGGATCAAGAGACTGTGAGGATGTGGTCACTTTAATAGTCCAGAGACTGACCCCATACCAGATTGATGACCAGGTTTGGAGATGGTATGTAGAGCTGTAACACTTTCACTTCATAAATATTATTAACCTGATCAAGATGGAATAACTCGTCCAGTTGGTAGTCCCCAAGACGAGAGGAATTTTTTGCCGAACCAAAATCCATGGTTGCTATAGGATGCGTGGCCTCTTTTTGTGTTGAATTGGCAATGTTACGTAACAGAAATTTTGCTGCAAGAAATAAAATAGCATAGTTACCTAACACCAATCTCACGTTCCATTTAGGAAGATCACCGCACACGCTAGGCACTCTTCAAGCTTTTTTGCATAACAATAATTAGTGTGCGATCCCAACCCGCTTTTATGTCATTGGCCACTTTACAGACAGTTACCAAGGGCGGAAAGTGCGCAAAAATATATATGCAGTTTCATATTTCTGCATATTTTACACTCTTACTTTGTAATGTATAGTCACAAAAGTTAGTGCAATGAGAAATTGGATATTAATTTGCATTTTAAAAATTTGCAGCCATTTATACTACTCTATATTTCACATCCCCTGCCCATGCAGTGTGGTACAACCCTTCTCTACTCTGGATCCCGTGGCTCAACACCTGCATATTCTGCACCTCCAGACCCTGTTCAGACCTCGCAGAGAGCTGGAGGTGGCAGGCATCATCCAGCAGATCGCCTCGCAGTGCCAGCGCATTGGCGACCAGGTCTGTTGCCTGGCAACGCAGAGGTACGGCCAGTGGGAGAGGAAAGAGCTGAGGTCCAGACAGAGGACCAACTACCAGCGGTTTCTCCAGAGGTGAGTCCAAGTGACCCAGTCCACCCTGGCCTTGTCACTTCATATTCAAATGTGTAACATATATATGATTCAGTGTTCTCAAAGCGAACAAAAATAAATTTCTACTCGTATCGTTTCAAGTTTTTTTTCAGAAAATTATACCCCTTTTTAACGCAGAGATGGGTTTTTACATTGGATAAGGATAACCCTCATTTATTTTGCATTTTGACTGGAGTACACATTTACACAAAATTAACCCCTTTAGAATTCTTCAAGTACACACAAAAAATATATTTTGTGTCATTTTACGAAAAGGTACCCTATTTTTCATATTTCACAAAAATTGTCATTAAATTAGTGCCCTTTTCTCATCTCCAATAACATACTGTACTTAAAAATATATACCCTTTCTTCCATTTCTGCATGTATTGTATGTTCATGAACTCTTGCAAACATAACGCCTTTTTTGCAGCATTGTGTACTGTCATACTTTGGCATCGGGACAATGGGCCGCTTGGCATTCCAGTCCTGGAATAACCGGTCACTAGTTATGAAATGTCCTGGATGATCCAGGATGCAATATTACTGGTGACTGGTTATACTATGACTGGAATGTCAAGAGACACTTTGTCTGGGTGCTATTGCAGAGGGATTTGCATTGATAATGAAGACAAAAGGCTAGTCAAATTCCATAGGTGCGACATGGCTTAAACATTTACTGGACATTTCTGTATTTTAGACTGGTCTTAAAGGGGACCACCATGCAAAGAACAACACAGGGTTATATGTTTTGGCACTGTTGTTTGATATTAAATAGAGGTCCAGCACTTTGTAAAGGGTTGTGTTATTCATAAACGAAGCAAATAATCACGGAACCAACAAGGCCGATGGTTTCGTAAGCAGTAGAGGCCTACGTCCTAGACAGTGAACTAGTCTTTGTCTGCGACCCATGAACACTTCCTATATTGTGTCACGATAAGTTTCCAAATTATATTATTTATCTGGAAACCAATTTTTTTCTGAACTTGTTGGTGAAAAGGACAGCTATTTAAACTGTAACATTTTATTTATAAGAACATTATTTTGGGGTGGTAGTTCCTTTTAAGTTTTACCACTGATGTTAGTTTTGGTCCAATGGCCAATCGGTTTATTATTTAAACAGGTAAAGGGTTAATTATAAACTGGAAGTACCGTCTCCACAACAATTTGTTTTGAGGGCGGAAGGGCGTCTCTTGGATCAGGTGTTGATGGCTGCATTAAACAAAGACAACTTCCTTTTCCTCTGCTCATTAAAACCTTTTCAAAACAAGTCATCAACCTGCTCACGACTACATGTACAATGTATGTACCAAGATGTTGGTGCTGAATGTATTAATTAGCCGGAACCGCAGTCTCCAAGGTGTGTCAAGTGTCAGGATGGGTGTCTGTGCTCAGCTGTCAGTGTCTGCAGTGAACGAGGAAGTACCCAACTTCCTTTTTCCTCGCTTATTAGCCTGATGCGCCAATATGGTTGCTCGCCGCTAGTATGCTCGCGGGGGAGTTGAGAAGGTGCACAAGATAATTGTGCGGGTTTAAAAAGTGCCCAGATGGCCAGAAAGAGAAACAATCGATTGTAAGTTACAATTAATTGTAAGTCAGATCATGGGTTCTAAATGCGCAAATCTGATTGGTTGAAACGCGAAAATTTTCTGACTTACAATTGATTGTATCTGTTTCTGCAACAATTACCCCTGGGCGCCCAGGGGTAATTATGATCATAGTTGTGTGCCACGATCGTCTGCTGACATGAGTGTGCACATTATAAGTATAGTATTATTATTATTATTATTATCAATCAAACCTCTAAATGCTAACCTTAAACAAGTAATTGAGTTAGTTTAGACAATTGTATTCATGGTACATACTTGTAGGAGGTTGATTTGCCTGGTGTGTTTTCTGGGATGGAGGGCATCTGTGCAATGCTAGAAAGAAAAAAATGTTTGCCTTGTGGCCCAGCGGGGCAAGTAAAAACATGATTTGTATAATTTTAGTGGCCCAAAACCTGAATCCAGAGGCCCCAAACAAAGAAAAACGTGACAATTTCTGTTATATTTGCCTACCCATTTAGGCATGTGGAATTTAGCATTGATTGAATGGCCTAAAGCTTAAATGTGACCTTGCACCACAAAACGACCAATAAGTCGGGAAAAATGATTTTGCTGATTTTCATATAACATTAAAATATAAGTCATTACCTTTAAAATGGTATATAATTTGTCATATTTGGACTAAGCAAACCCTTTCAAAATTAATGCCAAAGATATGGTATATAGCTGATGCATTTTTAAAATAAGGGAGAAACGGGCCGCTTAAAAGATATGTGCCTATTCATGGGCTGTACTAAGATCACATTTATTAAATGAAAAATTAATATTTAAACATGATTTCTGACGCTCAAAATTTTCCAGAAGGTAGATTAAGATATGGTTATTCAGGAAATACAAAATCCTAAATCTCATATTTTGAACAAAATTTGACTAGTTTAGCTAATAAAAGAGATACTACCACAGCGACATAACGGTCGTTTTGTGGTGTGAAGTCACATATTTAGTGGCACCGGGTCATCATGGGCCTGTGCTAATTTTGTAGCACTGTATCAGTGTGTCAGGTGACAATGTGTGGAGTTAATGTGGAAGTACTACACAGTATCCTATCCCATTGCACGTTTACACCTTTGAATGCTGATGTTTAAAATGTCAAATTGAGTTTGAATAGACATTGTGTATCCATGGTAACGCAGGAGGTATATTTACTGGGTGTGTTCTAAAGATGCATCCCTTAAAAGTTTTATCTATAATTGCTGCAGTGAATGCTGATATTTAAAATGTCAAATTGAGTTTGAATAGACATTGTGTATCCATGGTAACGCAGGAAGTATATTAACTGGGTGTGTTCTGTGCCAGGAAGGGCATGTGCAGAGCTGCCAAGTCTTCCTGATTTCGCAGAAGACTTCCTGAAAATAGACCAAGATTACTGCATCGGATAGCCAATCTTCCTGATTCTGGAAAATCAAAAATCATTGTGATTAGGTTGTATGCATTTTATAGATATATTCCTGATTTCTGATGAAATTTCCCTAAATCTTCCTGATTGTTGAATTTTAATGTTGGTAGCTCTGCATATGTGTATCAGGTGGCAATATCTGTGAGAAATGTGGAAGTACACAGCATTTCAATTCCATTGCTATGTTTAATGGTACCCAACAACAAAATGCACAGAAAAATTGACACATGCATTAGGTATGCATTTGTAGACATTTTAATGCAAAAAGATGCACTAGATGCATCTAAAGATGCATCCCTTGAAAGTTTTATCTATAATTGCTGCAGTGAGCTGTAGAAGCAGACTTTTAAAGGGTACCACCACCCAAAAAATAATATTCTTACTAAAGAAAGGTAACATCTTTAGTATTCCATTCCATCAACAAGTTCACAAAAATATGTTTCCAGAAAGAAAAAAAAAAAAATGTAAACGCATCACCATTCTAAAGCATGCGTTCATGCGGTCTGAATTACGCAGACTGCTACGTGCGCGGTGAATTGCAATGTATGCAGAGCGAACGAATCGCCCGGGAATCTATTGTTTACAAACGTGCGCGTGAATAGCATTGGCGCACTCGCAAATGGTTGGCCTTTATGGAACCAGGAAATAGCAGTGGTTCCGTAAGAGGTGGAAATTAATTGCTTTGTTTATGAATTACACAACCCTTTGCAAAGTGTTGGGTATCTATTTGATATCACAACACGGTACCAAAACATATAATAATATGTTGTTCTTTGCCTGGTGGTCCCCTTTAAGGGTTTTTCTTTTAACCCATTCAGACCCCCTAAAAATCATCGGGCTTGGGCTTGTGGAGAATGCATGACATAGCAAAGTCAATAATAATAATAATAATGTTTTGATTTATATAGCGCCCAATATGATTGATAATCATCTCTAAGCGCTTTACAATGATATTATCACCCCGGTCATAGGACACACTCACAATCATTCCGCACATGACATGTACTCTCTACTCCTGAGCGGGTTAAGATAGCCAATCTAGACGGCGTCTCAGAAAAAGAAAAAAAAACATTTACTGAGGCAGACGAGAAAAAAAATCTAAAATGGATGACTACCGTAAACATGGAAGTACACAACTTCCTCTTCCTGTAATGTGTTGAATGATATACACAACATTATGTGTAGTCACGTGGGCAGGCAAGGGTTAGTCTAAGATAAACAGAAGGCATATCTTTGGCTGGGGTCTGTGGAGATTACATGCGATGCAAAAGTAGATATTCCACCCATTCAAGGGGTGTTTCACAAAGATCCTAAGTTGAACTTTACTCTAAGTTGGACTTAACTATTATGGAAAGCCATTTGTTGCCTTGGAATAAAAAAAAAACATATTCAAAAGCAAGAATGCAAGTATTTTTAGATTTGTATAGATTTTACATCAAGAACATGGAATCTCCTTGATTATAGAAAATATTATCTGAATTTGAATCAACCTTTCATGCCTTTTTAAAATAACTTTTCAACATTTAAAAAAAAGAAACTAGCGGCTTTCCTTATTTTTTAAGTCCAACTTAGAGTTAAGTTTAACAATAGGATCTTTGTGAAACACCCCCCTGGACTGGTTGAAAAATACTTGAGTAATAGGGTCTATGGAGAATACCCGTTTTAACAAATTCAACTTATCTTCTATGTGTTCACCAGTTTCAGGGTCCTGTAACATGAAACTCCATTTGCGATTTATAGGTAATACTTTATTTTGGGTCTACAGAGAATGCCTATTATACCAAAATAAAATCGTCTTGGTGTTTATTCTTTGTAATAGCTTGGAATCTCTTACCAAAGACTTTAAATATGAGCTAGGTGTATGAAATTCAACAATTCTCCATTGATGCTTCATCTCTTTCATTTTAGCAGCAGACCCAATTAAGTTGTCCATTTCAGCCATTCATGATAACAAATTTGAGTCACAATATATGTGTGTTTTTTTTAAAAAGCGATATAAACAAATTTCTCTTCACTGAGTCAATCTCAAGTAATAATACATTGAGTAAGCTGCACTAGTTGTTGCTTCTAAAAGCAGGCAACTGCGCACCTCACTGTTGCCATGGGCAACCAAGGGAGAAGTTGCAGGAAGCCTGTGAACGATTGGTCAGAGCGCAGTGCAATTACAGTTCACTAGTGCATCCTACATAAATTAGATTTAGATCTTTCTGGAAACGAATGGTTTCAGAACTTTGTTGAAACATTGTATATATTTTTTCCCCCACTGAAGATGAATAGATTTCATTTAAAGACGCAGTATATGACAGTGTTCAGGTTCAGGACCAGTTCTGAACAGTTTAATATTAAAAAAAACCTCTTTGTATGGTTATTGTATTGAAGAAATAAAACCCTCATTAGTTTGTCTCAAGCTAGGTGTTGAGTGGCTTAAACAGTTACAAAAAGGTATATAACATCTTACCATGTTTGTAGTATAACAAAAAAAACTGGTTGCCGTTCATTGCTGCCATGGACAACCAAAAAGAGAGAGAGAGAGGGAGATAGAGTGAGTGAGAGTAGTGTGCAGGAAGCTAGCCTGTGATTGGTCAGACTCGGTGTACACTAGTACGAGTATATCCAATGGGAAATTAGATTTAGATCATTCTGGAAATGAAGTGGGTTCAGATTTAGATCTTTGTTTTGTATTTCATGTATAAACTCTATTTATGGTGGTTATTGGATGAAAGTAAAGACTTGAAGCTATATAGATTTTCTTAAAATAACGACTGCAGAATTATAACTTTTTTTTGCCCTTATTTCTTTGCAGTAATGTATGAGTATCAAAATAAAGTCAACACCAAAGTTGTTTTGCTTGTTAGGTTTTTGCTGTGAAGGACTGCAGATTTTAGACATCTTCAAAACATGTTGTAATGTTTTTCTATGTTTGATTAATTATATAAAAACATTAAGTCTTCGTGGTGTGCATCAAGTCCACAAATCGTTATTTTGTCTTCTTGCCTGGTAACCAGATTTTCATGTTTCCTCAGAATTGTTTGTCTATAAATGCAAAAGTTTTAAGAGTTTGTAACTTAAAAGTGCCCTCTTGTTAACACATTCAATGTTCTTTTGCTAGACTTTTGATCTTCCTATCCTCAAAATACCTATTTATTGTCTTGAAATTTCTCTTGTTGATGAAGCCAATTTAATTCAAATGTCACTAACTCTCTATGCCTAGTATGAGATAAAGCAACTTGGTGGACAATGTACTAAAGTGTGTGTGTGAAATAAAATGTGAATTTGGGAATCTGGATGTAAATGGATGCAAAATGGGCATCCATACTGAATCTGTATTGAATAATGATTGTGATCTTGATTATGTAATGCCCAATATGATTGCTCATTATCTCAAAGGGCTGTACAATATGCGACTGGCTATAGCAAAACCCTGCACTTGTCGTTAAAAATCAAAATGTAGATTTTCATATCATTAGAAAAGGCCTCATCACAAGCTTTCATTTGATGCTTTGTTCTAACAAATTGGTCAATAATTGTTGAAGATGCAATTGTTTCAATTTAACAATCATAAGTCTTTTACACCCATTATTTATGGGCATTACTTAAAATGCCCATTTCTTCAAAACATGAACTACCGACGAGTGCAGGGTTTTGCTATAGCCGGTCACATATCACTTTTATACCAGTCATCGGACACACTCACAACTGTGTAACTGTCCACATAGACACAGGGCATGCCCTTAGCATTGGCCCCGAGTGCCAATGGCCAGCGGAAATTTAATCTGGCCATTAGAAACTCTTGCATCGGCCACCAACAAATAAGGATCTATAACACACTGTAAGTATATGGTAAGAGTCTATCTGATGTGTCATGTTTGCCACCTGAAAGGAAAGCTCAAGGGAGAGCAGACGTAAATTAATGACACATCCACATTTTTTGGCGTGACAGACTCCGTATGACCCGAGTGAACAAAGGAGACTGAGACTTCATGTGTTGACTGATGATAAGCAAGGTGCAATGTAGGATGTGACTAACATAATCGTAAGTTACAGAGATTTTTACTGTCGCGAGAGGTCAACGAACTTGACTCATGAATGCCTTCACAAAACAGAAGTTGTTTCATCTGAAATATCGTAATTCCCATCTAGAGTTGATACATGGAACACCAGTTAAGTTGAACTTAACTCTAAGTTGGACTTAAAAATTATGGAGAGCCGTTAGTATCTTTGAAAATATTTTGTAAAAGTTCTTCTAAAAGGCATACAATGTTGTAACAAATTATTTATATTTTCTATTATCAAGGAGATTTCATGTTCTTGATGTAAAATTCATATAAAGTCTAAAATACTTGCACTTTTGCTTTTGAATATGTTTTATTCCAAGGCTACAAATGGCTTTCCATAATTTCAACATAAGTTCAACATAGATTTAAGTTCAACTAAAGGATCTTTGTGAAACACCCCCCAGGTTTGGGTGGGCAATAGGAAACCCCAGTAGCGTAGCAGGGTTGGACCATTTTGGGGGTCACATATTAAAATTGTTGGGCTGGGGGGCGCACTCTATGTATTTACTTACTTTTTTAAAGATTCTCCCTGTATTTTTAAAAATTGTTTTTGTCAAATTATTGGAATGGGGCACATGTGCCCTCCGTACCCCCCTCGGGCTACACCACTTGGGTACCCTGTTAAGCGTGATTTTGTTGTCAAGTTTCATAAACATTCATATACATTTGTCTACACATGACAAATATTCTCTGTATTTTCTTGCGACCAGTCCAGAATTAATAATAATAGTTAATTTGTATAAAGCACTTTATTACAGTTAATTCTCAAAGTGAGCACCTTGAAAAAGGTGGAATTGGCACATTAGAAGACTTCTTTATTATTATTATTAAAGGGATCTAGTATCTTTGTTGACATGTGCAAAAAGTGATGAATGGTTGATGCAATGTATATTGTTGTTATCTCATATGTCCACAGGGTATTGTGTGAAAATTTCAAGTCAAATGGACATTGCATGGCCAAGTAATGAGCGAAAATGCAAAGTGATATTCACTAACTCACTGCACTCACTTTGTGCACGGTTTCAAAACTCCACCCTGAGTTTTTCTTATCTGAATACTTCGATCGTACATATCTTTGTAACGAAAGGGAAATTTGAAAAACCGAGGATTTGGACAATGTTACTAAGTCCCTTTAAAGTGCTCAGAAATTTAGAAAATCAGAAAAACATCAATATACATCTATAAGATGGAAAATTAATGTGTTTGGCATAGATGGACATTATATATCTTTCTTCTTTTTGTTTTTCTTTACAAAAAATAAAGCAAACAGAAATTAAGATTTAAATAATAAACAATTGTTTTACACGTACATACATATAAAGCCAAAGTCATTTTGGATGATTCCTGAACATGTTAAGTGTTACATTACATATGACACAAATCTTCAGCATTACTCATAATTTGAAGTATTTATGTTTGTAAGCATTACACACATGTGTAATTATCTTTACAAACATAATGTGAAATGTTGAGATGTTTATAATGCCAGTGGGGAGATTAGAATATTATAGAGTGCCAGACACTTCCTGTGTCGAACTGAACCACCCTGTTGCCGTTACATTTTATTTTGTAATGTACTCACATCTCGAGATAGGTTGGAACATATTTATAATGTCCACATACTGGGGGCTTCAATATTGGCAAATTATTATGTGACAAAAGGTGCAGATCAGGGTCCCATTTCATGAAAGGGTCTTAGTAGAAGACCGTCTTAATAACTGTCACGTCTTTGCTATTATACTTCCAACCTTGTTCTTTGTGATCGGAACAAACGCCATCCGTATGTCCGTACGGTCTTAACTAGTCAAGACCCTTTCATGAAACGGGCCCCCAGCAATCTAATAAGTGACTACATTGGTTTATTTATGATTGTAATAGTAATTTAAATAAAAAGAACCGTTATTTGATATAGCGTTAATGATGAGAGTCTCATACTCATCTCTGAAAATTATTTTAATGTGAATCTTCAACATACATGTACATGTACATGTTTGTATCACACACATGTTAGCCAGGGTCTTTGATGGTTGAAACGTGACAGAAATTGTCAACGGCGTGACCTGACATGTTTGATAGAAGTTTATGCAAGCGCCGCATGATAAGCTACACTTGGCTGAGTTACAAGAAGCGTTTCCTTACGAATCGCATCAAAGTTTTTTATAAAGTGTGGGCCGTTTCCTCTTAGACATATTGGCTCGCGTACAATCTTTTCCCGGACGTACCCTCGTTATATTATAAGTCCACAAGATCATTTCTACCTCTCTCACCCACTCTCTAAGTCCCTCCCCCTCCCCCTCACTCTCTCCCTGTCTCTCCCTGTCTCTCCCTGTCTCTCTATCGATGTACCCTCCATCCTCTCATGTTGTATGAAGTGTAGGCGTTTCCTCAAAATACATGTACTTTCACATTAACTTAATTTTCCCCCTGATATTTGCTCGTTACATGACTAGGAAACTGCAAGTAATTATATTTTAAAAAGAAATGCCGGTGAAAACTAAATACTTGCCAGTGTAAGAAAAATGAGAGTCTAGCTTTCGGTCCTAGCAGAATCTTTGTATAGGGCATGAGAGCACATGTGAACTATGGTCTAAATACTGTAAATGTTTTTTTTCTTTCGCGTGATTAATATTTTGCGGTGAGCGACACAAAAACATTCACGGCTTTTTAATTTCGCGGCCGAGCAAGTGCTCACATGCATTGCAAATCGCGGGTTTTAATATTCTAATTATAATTATTAGACGCCCACTTCAGCGCGAAATCTGCGAAAATTAATGCACCACGAACATTACCACGTTTACAGTATTTGTTATCTAATGTATGTATCTAGCGCTATTTTGATGCCTCTCTCTGTTTCTCTCCCGAGCCCCTCTCCATTCCGCTTGCCATTTCACTTTCTAATTTCCTTCCCCCATGTTTCGTCTCTAGAGACATCGGGATCGGTGGAAGTGTTTCATTTTTACATTTTACATCTTCCAATCATTAGTACTTTTCAGTCAGAATTTGCTTCAAGCCACAGTTTGTTATTTTTATCCATTCCATGCTGGATAAAAACGGAAAATGTTGTATCGACTCCAAACATTTTCATCAAAAGGCCACAAAATATTCTTATCTCTCTCCTCTCTACCCCGCTTTTTCTTACTAAGAACGTTAAGCCACGGAAGTGATCAATTTAGAACCACTTCTCATTTAGCATTTAGTACTTTCGGTTTATAAGTTATTATAATTAAATAATTACATTTTAGATTTGTGAAAACAAAATCTATGAAAATGTTTAAAGGCAGATACATGAGCACTAGAATTTTTGTTCACTGTCTCCCCCTCTCCCTCTCCCTCTCCCTTTATAATTTCTCTTTCTTTATTTCATTCCTCTACTTCTATCTAGATATCGCGATATTGCCATAGAAGTGTTTCCTTACTGTTTATATTCTTTAATCAGTAATTTTCTCCTATTAATCTGCTTGAATCATCTAATGTAGAATTTTAAATTAAACCTGGGAAGAATTCCTAAGGTGAATGAAATACTATATCAAACACGTTAGTATTCTTATTACACAACAAAAATATGCTTCCCAGATATAGCAACACAGAGTCCACCATTGAACATTATGTACCTTTACTGCAGGTTTTACTTTTATGTTAACCCGTTCCCTTCGAGATTCTGAAATCCCTATAGACTTTGAACATAGCCCACTCGGTTCCCGTAGGCAAGGGGTTAAAGTTATGAATGAATATTTGCTAAGAATCACATCAGAGCACTTTCTGACAGTGAAAATGAAGTTATCTGATATAGGCCCCATTGCAGAAAGAGATGCAATCAATTGTAAGTCAGAACATTTGCGCGTTTCAACCAAACAGATTTGCACATTTAGAACACATGATCTGACTCACAATTAAGTGTAACTTAAATTCGATTGCATTTCTTTCTATCTATAAGTTAAGATTCCTAAGTGAAGTAGGAGTAGGGTTAGTGTTACTTGTACACAGTGAGCACATCATTAGGTGAGAGTTATAAGGGTGCTAAGTCACTCTTTTTGTACTTCTGAGATGATCATGTTCAAAGTTGATAGCCTTGCTGAATCTTGAAACCCAATATAGCTCTCTCCAAAATTAGAAATACCTATTATATGAGCATTTGACTTCCGCACATAGAGGGGGCTCTGATGTGACCTGCCTGATAGTATTCAGAACTTACTTTAGCCCTAAATCGACCTCAACGCCCTTCTCTTTCTCACTGTATATAACAACATGTGGATCATGCAATCGACAAACCTTCCTAATAGCCCGGTCACATATCACCGGATAGCGTAAACGGATGAATAGAAAATTTGCGAAATCAAATTAGCTTGTGGTCTAAGTCGTCTCCATTGCTTCATGCAAAAACATTCCGCCAGATAGAACAACGTACATCGCCTGACATGGAACGGACAAGAAACGGAGACGAATGGATTGACAATTGTACTCTCCGTCGGGCATCCGTTAACGCTATCCAGTGATATGTGACCGGGCCCTAAAGTACACAATGTATCGCTGTGATCTACTTCGCCATCCTACTGTTTATGACTCATATAAATGTTGGCATGATTTGGATTCTGCGTCTTAAATCTGAGCTAATTTTGAACACATGGCCCCATTAAGCCTGAATTAAGACTGAATACCCCTCCATCAGCACGCAGTTGGCCGTTCGTAGGAAACCAGCTAGTAACTAACCATTTCACATCGTATCGGTAAAGCAGGGCTCGACACTCGCACTGGCCCAGGTCCAGTGAAATTGCGCTTTGGGCCAGCAAAAATATATAAAAGTTATATTTTGGTGGCCCGATCGGGCAAGAAGGGGAAGAAATTATTCACTGGCCCAACTGGGCCACTGACAAAAAAAGTAAGTGTGGAGCCCTGGGTAAAGGATAATAACAATAGTAGTAGTCCAGCATTTATATGCGCCATCAATCTAGAAATTCTATTCCGAGGTGCATCATACTTTTTTGGGGTACATTATTACCCCGGCCATAGCCAAGCTGCCTTGCAGGCGCATCATGTATTTCAAGGAATAAATTCCTCCCAGGTACCAATTTTACTACACCTGGGTTGAGAGCAGCAAATGAGATGAAGTTCCTTGCTGAAGGATTCATAATACGTGTGGTTTGCGGTTGCACCATGTATAAGGAGAGGATTGGTGAGTCCTGAGAAGGACTGTTGGTATTCTTTCTAGGATAGTCCTAAAAAGGACTGTGGTAGTCCTAGAAAGGACTGTTGGTAGTCCTGGAAAGGACTGTTGGGTATTCTTTTTTGAGCTTGTAGTTCTGTTAAGAACTACAGCGCCAGTATAGTTATTGTAAGGAGAGTGTTGGTGGTAGGAGGGGTGGTAGAAGGATTCATGTAGTGCGGTTGGGAATCGAACCCACACCCCTGGTATTGAACGATGAAGGCCCAAACCATATACCACTCCCACAGGTTCAAAATTGTAATATTTTAAAGAGCGATTTCAGGAGTAATAGTGCTAGTCCATTCATATTTGGCCACCATTTGCATTTTATGTCCTCACTAGATATGCAAATTATCGTTATTTCCTATTGCCTATGGGAACCTTCTGGGTCCTGTGTTAACTCCATAGGGAATGCAACATTTAGTAGGAAACATGTTAAAAATGCCTGCCCCTAGAAGATCAATCATTCCTCTTGGTTGGCTACTTGTTTCATGGTCCAAACCAAGGACTAGTATCATTTTTTTAAATGTCTAATTGAAAATATTCAATTATTCCATGTCAACAGCCAGTCAACTTGGATCATTAGATCTGTTGCCATACTCAATACTTACTTACTTGTCCAGTAGTTCAATTGCGCCATCTATCTAGTTAAACTATTCCAATGCACAGGATTCCCTTCAGGACAACCAAGAGGGGGTGGTGCTGATCAAAGCAGTTATTGATAAGCTAACTTTAATACAAATTTCTTAATTAGAAGTTATTAATAATTATTGGACATTTGCAACAAAAGGAATTTGTTTATGAAAAGGGGTTCTGGATCAGACAACCATCACAGGAGCTCTCTAGCTCAGTTGGTAGAGCACCGGTCTAGCTATCTGGAGGACTCCAGTTCAAATCCTGGGGAAATCCTATTTTCTTTGCCCTTTTTCATTTATATGAAATATTTCTGGCTCATTTTCATTTATATGAAACATTTCTGGCTTTTGTTAATTTATATGAAATATTTCCATTCAAATTACATATAAAGGAAACTGACTAGAAATATTTTAAATGATTGAATATGAGCAGAGGAAAATAGGCTTCGCCGGGAATCAAAGCTGAGACCTCCAGATTGCTAGACTGGTGCTGAACCATTGAAATAGTTCGATATCAGTTTTCCCTATGTTTGAATTTAAAAGTCTTCATTAACATTTAGACATTTTTTGTATGCTCAAGAATCTAGGTATGAAACGGTTTTGAATTGGGTTTGTGTAATTTGACTTGGCTACAACTCAAGACAAGATTGCCTAGATTAGTGCATATTCCAAGAACCGGACAATGCACAGCATGCAGATTGTTAATCAATACTGCCTTAATTAAAGTTAGTCATGCTGATACATTAACGGAAGTCAGAACTACGTACAGTCACTGATACACTCACAGGACAATACATAGGTACACAGTGTACAATAGTTTTGTCAAACATACTTTATAACCGGTTCCCTTCAAGATTTTAAAAAACTATGGATAGACTTTTTAGCCCACCGTTGGCTGTAGGCAAGGGGTTTAATAAAATAAACTGATTTAGAGTAAGATACAGTCACTGATAGAATATACAGCCAAAGGGAAACAAGGAAAGTGGCCACTGTTCACAGTGTGACCGCTATAGACAGGTTCCTGTTTTCCTCTTTATTGGGTTTTGATTTTTTCAAATATCTCCTTAATTATGAAGATATTTAAGATTGAATTTGAAAGCGTCTGAGGACGCTTTCGACCGTATTCAGGAGTATCTGAATTTGGATACTACAATTGAATGATCGGGATAAAATCAGACATTGATTTTCTCTGTTTTCACTAGGTAAACATTATCCTTTTTGTATGAAAATCTCACATCATTCTCAAGAATCTTACAATGAATTTGTAAATGATTGAAGTCTTAAGTATCACTTCAGGAAAAATATAAAGTTAATGGATCACTTTAATATCTCTTGATTGGTCTTGACTTAATTTTTCTCTTTCGTTCTACGAGTATGCTTAATAAATGTTTTCTCTTGTTCAGAGTTTAGGGGAAAATCGACAGAATGAGTGACGTCCGAGAAAAACGATTTGGACAGGGGATACAGGAACCCCCTGTCTATTCCCAGGGTATGGCCAGCATCTTTATGCAACGTGGGCACCTCCGTTAACGTGGCTTGCAACGTGATCGACTGCAGTGGCATATATACAATGTATATTAGGGGGTAGGATGGGGAATTAAAATAATTTTTAAAATATTTAGGAATTCCTCTCTTCTCACTGCTCCCCTGTAGGTGAAAAATAAATGATTAGTTTTGGATTTTGGTTATTTTTATGGCATAGTCGTCCCAATTTTTGTTAATTGAAAACCCTTGCCTTTTTAATGCTCTGCCCACCCCCCCCCCCCTTGCCTGGGTTGATACTAGCTTTATTCCACTGTTAGGCTGGGTGGATGGGGGGGGGGGGGGGGGAGGGGGAGGAGGATAAAAATAGACTCTAGTTGCTGTGCATCTCTTCCCTTTTGTAGATCAAGGAGATATGAGAATCTATCCACTCACATCACTTTAATATCCGTCGCTTATCAAGGAGGGAGGAAGTAAGAAGGTTAGAAGAGTGACAGAGAGAGAGAGATAGAGAGTGAGAGAGAGGGGGTAGCATGTGCATGGTGTTTGTGTGTGTGTGCGCATGTTCGTGTGTGTATATGTTTTTATGTGGGTGTGCCTGTGGGTATGTATGTATGTGTGTGCGTGTGTTTGTGTGTGTGTGTGTGTGTGTGTGAGAGAGATAAAGAAATAAAGAATGAAAAGATGGGAAAATGAGGGAGACAGACAGAAAAAGATAAGAGTAAAAAGAAAGAATTAAAAGAGAGTGAGAGAGAAGAACTTGGACTCATTTTGGTGAACTTTCTATTAATTCCCCATTAAGGACAAGGCACTTTAACGGTCTGCTTTGATGACTGATGTCTACAGACTTTGTTGTCATTTCTCCTGTTGCTGTCAATACTCTGTTTGCTTGATTTCCTGTTTATCATAAACAGAGTTTACATGTATTTATGATATCAGCACGAAAGTATCGGAACAAGAAATATGAGCCGTGCTATTAAATCTACTGGGAAATATAGATTCTATTTCCGATAGCTGTTTACAAGCCTGCTTTCATTTAAAGAAGCACTCTGAAAATTGCTTTGCATTAAACTTTGTCATGATTTACAGCTGGGCTGTTTTAGGAATATTGAGGGCTGATATTGCCCCCCAGCTCTTGTTTTGTTTTGTTTTGTTTTGTTTTCCACTGCAAAGTATGACAAGAAATTTCAATCACTATGATATATTTGGTTTGTTTTTACACCTCATTTTCTTGATTTTGATCACATATTAGTACTTGTTTGCCTGGTAATCGGTCAAAGGGAGCTATATCGGTAGACTGCCATTAAACACATGGACATTATTTTCATATTGCTTGATGAAAATAAAAGTCTCACTATTCAAAAACTGGCATATTATGTACATTTAGTTGGCACTGCTTTTTTGTCATCCATAATCTGATCATGCAGAATTTGATCCATGAGAAAGTTTAAGGGTATTTGTGCATAGCTAACTATTCGAACTACTCTGTGTGAGCCTTCAGTGGTTTGCCTGCCTTATACTTTCATAGAATTGATGTACGTAGTATCAAAGAGTAACATTTTGCCAAAGTTATTAATATCTTATTATCCGGCTTGAGCCAGTTTGGAGCAGATTTTCGTCCTGCTCGATAAGTTCAAAAGCATAGAAACACCCTCATCATATAATAGGAGTGCAGCGCTTGGGTCTTTGGTTGGACTGTTTCTTGAATGAGTTTAGCCCCTGAACCAAAACTAGGGACGGCCCCGCTTTAGACCTCCTGAGACATCAGCCACTTCCTCCTTCCATCCTACCCCCTCCTCCCCCTCCTCCCCCTCCTCCCCCCCCCCCCCGACAGTGCAATTACATGACCTGTGCGTATCATTCTTTATAATTAAACATGAAGTAAGGTTTATTATTAGCTTGTAGGGTCCCTTTCTCAACTGTTTTTTTTTTATTCTTATCATTTCAAAGAGCTTTTTTAGAAAGATGCAAACATCACTGAAGGGTTGCAGCATATATGTAGGCCAATAGGTGGGGGCTCTCTCATATGTATAGACTTTGCTGCCCCCCCCCCCCCCATCTGGGTTTGACCTGACCATTTCACATCCCTAGTTGTTGAGTCAGTGCCATTTTGAGATTACATGACCTGGGTGCATCATTTTTATATATAAAACATGAAGTAAGGTTAATTAATTACCTTGTAGACATGCTTTTTATCAGGTTTGAACCAGTTAATTCAAGTTTTTTTTTTCTTCAGTTCAAAGAGCCTTTTTAATGACAACATTGCCTTCTTATTGTTGTGGCCCAGGGCAACGTGTGGGGGCTCTGTAACATGTTAAACTCCAAAACCAAGGCCAGGGGCATAACTCTCTTTAGACTTCATAGTCTTAGCCCCTAGGGCCTGCCCCCCCCCCCCCCCCACTCTCCGTTGACCTTCCCCCTTAAGATTCCCTATCGTCAGTGCCGTTTTGGGATTACGTGACCCGTGTGTCATTTGATATCGGAACAGACATGTATTGTCAATCACCATTGTTGAGTCATCTACACAAATATTACAAAAGTAAACCATCTACATGTATGTAATCTAATTATTAAAAAGCGCATTCATACTTCATACATGGATATTTTTGCGTGCTGATAATCTTGAAGTCAGTAGCATGCAGGGCTTCTCCTTCACATACTGAGCGATGCAAAAACACATTCGCTGATTTTTAATTTCGCGGCCTATCGTAAGACCCTCATCAAAACTATATTATATTATATTATAGTAAATGAAAATCAATAAAATTGCATATTCGTGGTTTTTTAATGTTCGCGGATGCCGACTTCAGCGCGAAATCCGTGAAAATTCATTAAAATTACAATGTGGTGATAAAAATTCAAAGCATTTGTCTGTGGAGCAAATTGGGTCACATCCAGATTAGTTAGACAATATTAAGTTACATACAACTGTAATACAAGGCTATCATAAAAACAACAATTCATGTGTACCGTACTTAAGGAGTAACTCATGAAATACTTTTAGAAGTATTTTAGGAGAGTAATTTTGTGAAAGTCACCTTAGAAGTGACCAGTAGGCCTGACCAGCCAGTTATCCTAGGGTAGCTAGCCCAGGGTAGTCTTTCTCCTTCCCTTGCCCCCACCCCCATACTGACCTGGGAAGCATGCGGTCAGCAAAATCTAGCTCTCATGCGGTCAGCACATCTGACATCATTTGTGCGGTCATCGCATCTTTCGTGTGATGTCCGGAGAGAGATAATCCCTCGTAGTCATAGGCTCTGGCTATTGTCCGGCTTCTGTTGTTGTCAAAGAAAATATTAAATCTTCCTTTGTCCTGCTGAAGGCTGTGCGTGTCAATCCCATATGTTTGAACTTAAAGATATTGTCCGCATTTTGTCAGGCATCTTCAAGTTCAGTAAAAGCTTCCCATGAAAACTACAAGGATACTAGTTACTACATACATCAAGTAGGTGAAATTTTAAAGTTCACACTTCACAGGGATAAAGGATTCAAATGATGCAAGAAAAAAACAATTGCTTTGTAGTCTAAATCTCAGGCTCAGTTCCTTTCTTTTTTTAATATACATGGGCAATTCCACGAAAAATGTCACCCAAGGATGGAAAAATGAAACTCATGGGACAGCCTTGTTAACTACTGGATAGTAATGAGGAAGGACCATATTTTGATGACTAAAGGAAAACAGTTTGAAATTCAATGCAGAATATTTTTTTTTTGGCCATTGAAGTTGGGAAAAAAATTGTATGTATTACCCCCAAAAATGATGAAATTTGCATCCGTTGTTTGTGAAATAAAATTTAAAAATATGGATCACTTCAGAACAATAATGCTACTTCTAATATCTTGTTTATGCTTTGTTTTAACATCATAGAAAAGGAAATTGTGTACAAATCTTTACTTTTTGAAAACTGTTATTGGATAAAATCTTGAGTCTTACAACATTGATGTGTAATGTCCGTGACGTTTTAGATATAAAAGTTTTTGTAGAAGCAGAAGTCCTAATTCAATTCAATTCAAAATTCATTTGCAAAGCTAGAATGTTATATCATAAAGTATATCAAGAGCATTTACTAAAATATTTGATGGCTTGTCCAGAATGGCGTCACGGACATTACGTTACGGCTGCGTCACGGACATTACATACACAGTGAAAAGTATAAAAAAAGCAGAGCAAAAAAATATCAAGCATTATTTTCTTATGTAAATGTCTTACTTTAGCCAAGAAATAAGATAATCCCAAGTAACAGGGGGACTACTACCTTCCTGGTTCAAGTTTTAATAAATTGTATCGTTAATCAGATAGTGAACTTTGAGTCAGTACTCTGAACTATTTATAAAACTAAATTCCTTGCTTAATTTGAACATGCATGTCTCAATAATCAATAAAGACTTGACTATAACTTACTGGGAGGAGAAAGAGATGGTTAAATCTCATATAGTATGATCAAATTGCAAAAATTATACTCTTAGTCCATGATTTTCCATGTGTTATGCCCATGATGTACACAACTTTTTTTAGATTTTACAATTTTTTGGCACAAAACAGCATTGTACCTCATTAAAAATGTATAATATTTTAAAAAATAGTTGAACATTTGGTTGACTGCACATTCTGTTGAAAAATTTCAAATTTTACAATAATTTTGGAAAAACTTATTAATATTTTAAAAATAATTTGTTGCTAATTGAAAAAAAAATTGAAATATAATTTTTGTTCTCAAAACTGTTTGATTACATATCAAATGTACAATTAAAAAAGTGTCATGCACAATGGAGCATTTTTTGCGGGTTATTTCTGAGTTTAGAAAAAGTGGACAAAAGTGTAATGTCCGTGACGCTGAAAATGTAATGTCCGTGACGCAACGTTTTGTTGTCTAGATCACATATGCCTGGCCCGTTTCCCCCAAAACAACTTGGATTCATTCATCATTGCCTTGTCTATAATTAAATACCTAAATCACCTTTGTGAGGTCTCAGAACTCACAGACTTCTGCAAAGATGTATATGGATGCAAAAAGTCATGTCCAAAAGATGTAATGTCCGTGACGGCGCACATTTCGCAGAATTACTCAGTAACGAATTGGATAAATGTTCTGAAACTTTTTTTGCATACTTAACTAGGATATTGTTTTGTAATCAAAATAAAAGTTAGACATTAGTTAGAGGTATGAATTAGTAGTGGCATTGGAAAGTCATGAAAATTCTCTGATTTGTAATGTCCGTGACGCTGGAGTTGCCCACATATACATGTATATCATGGATTATTTGTTATCCTTTTACAAAGTTAAAATGTAAATCAACTTGTTGCATCACAAATCTCACTGAATCACTTTGATTGTGCTTGCCTTTAATACGCAGACTGTACATGTATGCTCATAGCCCCTTTTCAATGAAGAACAAATCAAGGTATTTGAAAACATTTCATTGCTTCCTTTCAATTTTCAGGAGTTTTGTTTGCAATACATATTAATTTGATAAGTCTATAGATGAAAAAGAAGCCTTTAACAGAATGTGATACCGTACTGATTTTAATGCATGCATAGATATAAAAAGTAAGCCGAGAATATAGCGATTGGTTCTATTGATAGTCTAGAGAATTAGCGGAAGGATGTGTTCATTATTGGCGCTGCCCGAAAAGACTATTCCTCTTTGCCCTTGACATCTTATCCGAGCGATTGCCATCGAGTCCCTTCCTGCAGTACCCTGGGACATAACCTTTTTTTCTTCTTTCTTTCTGATTTCATAGATTTATGATTTATCTTTGCGGGTTTATCATTGTAGCGCTTCAGTGTCATTTGAGAGTACTTTATGCAGTAATTTCATGGAGAGACAACAAATCTATAAAAAAGATGAAATGTGTTGTGTTGATAGCCAATCAGATGACTTCTTTTGAGTTTACTCTTGTTGTTGCGGACCGGATGATTTTTGTTTTTTTAAGGGGAAGTATTATAGTGCCCAAGGTATGGTATCGGGTCCTATTACCGGATACCATTGGATGCCATGAAAACGATCAACATGAAGAACAGAGATATGAATAAAACACCAATAAGTGATCTATATATTCTCAAGATAAAGAATTGATAACTTATTTCGTAGAAAAGTGCGGCAAACTTACGCAAATTGAACTTTTACGGCACCCTTTCATGAAAGCAGAATTTTTTGTAGCGCACAAACCGGGTTGTATTAACCGGACGCACCAAACGTGAATGTTTTGTATGGGAATGTCATTGACATGCGCGCTGCCACTGGTGCGCGGCAAAACGCGCGTATAACGCCTCAGGGCGCTTATTTCCTTAGGGAAATGGTGGAAAATGTTTGCTTAAACATCAATTTATTATCCTCCGTTAATGCCGACTTTCAAATTCAACTTTCAAAATTTGAACGTTTTTCCTATTGGAATTTGCATGTACGGTAATACAACCCGTTCGGTATTGCAACCCCTTGCTATACTACGAAAATGCCCTTCTTTTCTTTATTCTTATTCATAATTTTAAACATTTACCTGGAAAGGTTTATCATTCTGTAATATTATGCAGTAATTTCTTTTGAAGCTCATCTATAGAGATATCAGTAGCCAATCAGAAGACTTGTTTTCAGCATACTCCTGTTGAGGGACGGAGTGAGTTTGAAGGGGAAAGTAAGATGCCCCAAGTACAATGACTATATGCCCTCCTCTCCTTTTTCCAATGTAGGAATTGATTTTTATTATTTTTATTTTTATTTATTTATTTTTTTTTGGGGGGGGGGCTTCTTTTCCAATCTGATGGATACCCAACGAATTTTCACATAATAGCCTATGGTAATTTTAGGGGCTACCTACTGATTTCAGGGGGCTATTTTGAAAATTTGGGGGCAAAATTGCCCTCAGCCCCCGTATATTTCCTACCCTGCCTTTTACTTATACCAAAACTTATTATCTATCTTGCAGGTTTATTTCTTGTATATTGTACATTCTTTTGAACTGGTTTAACTATTACTTTGGGGGGAAAGTCACCTCTTACAATAGGACAGTTTAAAACTTTTCTATTGAAGAGCTGAATTCCAAAAGGGGATAATTTCACTTTCCATAACAAATTGAGTTAACGATATCAGTACATTAATGAGCTACATAGCTATCTAGAAATCAACATTTTAGGACAAATTACACCAGCAAAATCAAAATATGGAACATTCTATTTTCATATTCCCATAGGCATGTGTACAAAGTTGGGCAAAGAACCCTGTTTTTCTCGAAAGTTGAAAAAGTGGAATTATCCCCGTTTGGAAATAAGCTCTTCATAGAATTGCTCAATTTTTATGGTAATGTAGTGTATTAAAATGTAAATTTTGATGCCCGTTTTCTTTATTTCTCTTTAATTGGGTTTATTAGTGGGCAGAGTGTTATCCTTGTACGACTTCCGAGTATAATTCATGATTAATTTCATCAAATTTTCTGTCTATACAGTATTCTTGTTAATTTTATTTGAAAACTATAATAAAGGCTTCCAATGGGCTAGATTGAATTGCTCCCATGTGCATTGTTACAGTCATTGATTGATTAATGCCTTTTGCATCTTTATCTCACTCTACCTCTCTATTTCCTTTATGGATTCTTATGTTATACTTCAATCAATTGAAGAATAAAGCAATTTGTATTCCATTTCACTTGTTTCAAAGATTAATCTGTGGTTGAAATTTGCTGAATTATCACTGAATTGGATGCAGATTTCTAAAAATATATGCAAAATTACTTTCCTGTCAGCTGCACACGCATGTGTTGTATAAAAACAAAAAATTCCAAAAGATAGATCTTCGCTATTAGATTGATACTATTTTGGGAATTACCACAAATGAGGAAAACAGATTTGATTATTTTTAGGATATCTAATTATAGTGACAGCAGTGTAGAATTATCTGACAAATCTTGATATTGATAACCGGTATTAAACTTTGTTTCTACTAAAGTCCTTTGTCTTTTAAAGACTATACTTTGTTTCCATAATTATACTTCCATTTGAGAGCAGTTCACTGTCTTATCAATTCAGTTTACTGCAGGACGATAACACGAGATTGAATGAAGACACAGGCCTTTTATGTGGCTGCTTTGAAATGGATTCTTCAGATAAGTGATTAAAACTTCTAAACATTAAAAATATTACACTCTGAGCCTATTAAAAAGAAGAAATGCTTCTTTAATACATGATATCAATTTTGCTTTATGTATCATAGTTATGTGGATTGTCCAAAATTATTTGTATTGCGGTTATTCTGTGGTGTACGTGGATTTTATGAAGTTGATAAATTAGTTCGTCTTCAAGAATACCCTGGGCGCTGCCCATAGGCCATAGGCCCATAGGCGACGGCAAGGCAGGTGAGCAGAGGTAGGGTCTGCTCAGAGGGAGGCTGCAGCCCCCAGAGACTTTTGAAAACGATGATATTCTAGCAAAAAAGCACCCCGAATTTGGGCAAACTCATATCATATTTGGGCAATGTATGTCATATTCGGGCAAAATCTTTCAAATTTTACCATTTTCTGGGAGCTACATGTAAGTTCAGTAAGTTGTGACTTTTTTTTTTCATTACAAAATTTGATGCAACTGATAGAAAAGTTGCAATTAATTGTAATTGTAGTCAGATCATGTGACTAAATGTGCAAATCTGATTGGTTGAAAAGTGCAAATTTTCTGACTTACAATGAATTGAAACTTACAATCGATTGTATCTTTTTCAGCAACAGGGCTTTCTGCATGGTGAAATTTTTACAAACCTACTGTAGTTAATTTACTGCCAAAGGCATAAATTTCAAGCCAGGTAATACAATAAAATGAGACAAAATCACAAGTTTTCATAGGAAATTTGTGAATGGCCAATATACTCTTATTAAGCGTATCGTTAATGGGAAGATTGGCGTGAATAATGTTCAAGCTAACAACCTGCAAGAAAAGTCTGGTCATTGACCCCTCTCTTGGCACAGCGCCGGGAAGATTTCTCCAAGTTCTGCGGAGACATGTACATGTATGCACGGTGAATGAGAATGAGTTGTGATAAGTGGGTATGTTCCCTGTCTTAAAGGGGACCACCAGGCAAAGAACAACACATAATAATATGTTTTGGTACCGTTTTGTGATATCAAATAGATACCCAACATTTTGCAAAGGGTTGTGTAATTCATAAACAAAGCAATTATTTCGACCACTTACGGAACCACTACTATTTCCTGGTTCCGTACGGGCCAAACATTTGCGAGTGTGCCAATGCTATTCACGCGTACGTTTGGAGACAATAGAATCCCGGGCGATTTGTTCGCTCTGGACAAAGTAGTCTCGTACATGCAGACCCATGAACGCATGCTTTAGAATGGTGATGCGTTTTCCAATGGTATTTTTTTTCTTTTCTGGAAACATATTTTTGTGAACTTGTTGATGGAATGGAATACCGTAGAACACCATCGTCAAGCACCCCCAAGCACCTATACGCATCTTGCTTTTAAAGACGTTTCCATGAGATTCACCTCCATTATTATCCTCATGAATATTCCTCACCATTATTTGCATACTTGATTAAAGTTTCCCGTTTGGACAGAGAGCGGGCGCTCTTTAAAAGCAAGATGCATATTGGTGCTTGGGGGTGCTTGACGATGGTGTTCTACGGTACTAAAGATGTTAACTACCTTTTCATTTATAAGAATATTATTTGTGGGTGGTGGTACCCTTTAAG
This sequence comes from Echinarachnius parma, assembly GCA_037951105.1. Lineage (NCBI taxonomy): Eukaryota > Metazoa > Echinodermata > Echinoidea > Clypeasteroida > Echinarachniidae > Echinarachnius > Echinarachnius parma. The sequence goes on along the minus strand of JBAMJV010001212.1, from coordinate 90,261 downwards.
CTTGTGTAGTATGACTCAAAACTAAGTTGTCAACAGAGAACAATTGTTCACTTTGTTTCTCCTTGTTAACCCATGGCATACAGGAATTACCTTACGGATCATGATTCAAATCAGTATACCGTACTGACTGGCGTAATCGCCGCAGCCGCGTAAAGGCCGCATGCCGACTTTGAGCAATGAAATTAATTTTTTTTTAAGTGGGAGAAAAGTGCGCTAGGGAAACTGGCGACATAAAACAATAATGCAATACATTGCAGTGCAGTATACATTTTAGTCCCACACATGCGGAAATGTGTTGTTTTGGGGCTTGTCAAAAGTCGAAATTTGACTATCGCCGCGTACGCGCCACACCCTAACTTTGCGGGGTTTTTTCAAGGAAAAAGTATGCGGCGATTACGCCGGTCAGTACGGTAATAGGGTATACCTAAGTTTTTTTGAATATTGGCTTTCTTTTTACATTCTTTTTCTTTGTATTCCTTTTCTTTGTTGGTAATTGATTCAATTCAATTCAATTCAAGTTTAGTTCATTCTTCATTAAAAAAAAACATACATGTAGTTACAATGCTATTTAATTGAATACGTGTCAAGATTCAATTCAATTCAATTCAGCAATTATTTTATTTCTTTTTTTATCTGTTATTAATAACATTTACATATATATATGTATGTAGAGGTTAATGAAGCAAAATCTTCTAGGTCATTCCAGTGACTTACAATCAGAAGGTTTGGGGTTCAATGCCTTTCCAGGCAGGTATGCTTGCCTCTACACATAAGGCACACGATGCTTCTGTTGAGTTGATCCCAGGATAACCTGGGGTACCTGCGAGCAATTAATTTACCATGCTGGACCTTGATAAAGGCGGACAGCACTGCTTTTGCCCCGATCAGCCCAGTCTGAGTGACTTATTATCAGTATAGCATACTACGTAACATTTACATTTAGAGCCCTGTTTACACCAAAATGCTCAGATCACTCACATTTATGATTTCTAACCTATACAATTTTTGAAAGAAGAAATATCATGTATGGTACAATAACAATACATACAAATGTTAAACAAAATATAAGTGAGAAAAAAATTTATCTACCCCACTGGGCCTCTTAACCCCTTCCCTTCGAGATTCTGAAATCCTCATAGACTTTGTACATGTATAGCCCAAGCAACAGGTTAATGATACCTCATAATAAGATTTATAGAGTTCAACAGTTCACCTCATTTCGAACGATTTGATTGGCATTAAGCTAAATATAATTCCTTGTTCCCCCTACTTACATGTAGCTTTATTGTATGTAACTGGATGATAATATGCTGAAATATAAGACACAAACAAATTACTTAATTTCCCCAGTTAATGAATGAAAATGGAATATATGTATCATCCTGTATTGAAATGGTAACTGAATATCCTAGGTGTAATAATGCTTAAAGATAAGAAGGGGAAAAAAAGGTGAAATTATAGTAGTTAATATGAATTTCCTCAAACTTGATGAATAATATTCCCCGAAGCCGTTAACGCGTAGTACCGCATTGCGGTTATATGACCGTAAGATGACAGGCCAAAAGCAGCCTGACAGCTGACGCTGCTTTCTTTAAAGGTAAGCTATGGGGTCTCTCTTAATGGACAATTAATTAAGTGATTAGGGGGGCGATCAGCAGTGTGGGAGAAAGGAGGAAGGGATCATTTTGGAGGGGTCGAGGCGTGGTGACATTCCTCTGACAGTGCCAGCCAATCTACCCCCCTCAAGCTACCAACTTTGATGATCTCACTTTTTGTTTTTGTTTAAAGGGATGGTTGAGTTCTGGTAGAGAGAGTACAGTTTTAGTCAAACTGAATTTTAGTAACCAAAACCTGCACCATTAAACATTACAAACTAATAGTTATAACTCCACCATGCTCAAAAGATATACAAAAATTACAAATGACTAAGTAAAAAGCCTGGTATCATTCAAAAAGAGCTGTTTAAACGAAAGAGGGCGCTTTCAAAACACGAATTTGTTTAAACCATTTTAAATAAAATATTGTGTATGTGATGTTTTGTTGAAAATTGATTAGATAGAGAGATAATCAACAACTATCTAAAACTATTTGAACATTTTTGATAAGAGGAAGCATTTAAAAACGAATTTTAACGGCTGGTTCAAAATTATCGAATTCTTGTGGGGCCCCACATTTATTACAAATGGTTATGTTTATGGATATTTCAGCCATTTCTGAATCGATTTTGATCAAATAAAATTTATTCTGCCATTAAAATTGTATGCTCTTTCAAATTTGACACAGTTTGACACAGTTTTTCATTATCTCACAAAAAAATTATTTTGTGTAGCGCCCTCTCTACCAAAACTCAACTATCCCTTTAAGTGATTCATTAACTTTGTCAAATTCAAACAAAATCACTTGAACCCTCACACCACTTTCTCTTGTACCTTGTAGTTTGGCCTATGGCAACCGGATTTACGCGTTAGGTTTTGATTTGTAAACAAATTATTTGCAATTAGGCCCCCCCCAAAAAAAATTGTTGGATGGGAGTAACGGGCAACCAAAAATTAGGGTAGGTAGATAGGGTTTTGTTTTGTTTTTTGTTTTGTTTTGTTTTTGTTTTTTGGCAGGATTCGCACGAATACACAAAAACACACACACACACACATATATAACACACACATAACACATGCATATCGCAATCGAAAAAAAAAAAAAAAAAAAAATCAGAAAAAACCTTTAGGGTCGGCGGTATTTTTAGGGTCGGGCGGGTTACGCCAATACAACAATTTATTTTCATGGCCTTATGGAGATATTTATGATTGAATGGAAGGCATTTCAGAAGCTTTTTAATTGTAACCTAATCAAAGAAGACTACATTGTATTTCAATTTCCATTCCCAAGTAACATTCAACATCGATCAAATAATGGTGGTTGGACGCTAATTTGAGTAGCCCCCATCCGATTGACCAGTGGGCCATTTCTCATTTGGAGCGTTGCTTTTAGCAGTTATACTTAATCCCAAGGAATTCCTGAAGAAAATAAATCCCTCAGAAATAACTCAGGATTTTGGGACCAGTCCTGAGCAGGTTAAACAATTGGTTTCTAAATTTTCAACCAATTAGAGACAATTTTGATTAGGTAGGCTATAAAAAGAAGAAAACAAGTACTATATTCAATTTTCCATGGACCCAAGTTTAGATTTCTGTAGGTACAGTTTAGTGCTCATCAGACGTATGCACTCTCCTGAAGGCTTGTTCTGATTGTGTCACATTTTGTTTCTGTAATTGTTTGCTTTATGAAAGCTATATACTTTTAGTGAGTTTATATTTCTCTGAGCTATTGTCGAGGGTTTAAGATGAATATGTGTCCTTTTCTTATGATGAAAACTATAATTGTAGTGAGTTCATATCAAACCAAGTTATTGTTGGATGCTAAAAGAGTAAAGATTATTCTGCATCCTTTTTCATTGAAGGGTACCACCCCCCACAAATAATATTCTTATAAATGAAAGGTCACATCCTTAGTAGTCCATTCCATCAACGAGTTCACAAATATATGTTTCCAGAAAAAAAATATATAATTGGAAAATGCATCACCATTCTAAAGCATGCGTGCATGGGTCTGCATGTACGAAGACTACTTTGTCCAGAGCGAACGAATCGCCCAGGATTCTATTGTCTCCAAACGTACGCGTGAATAGCATTGACGCACTCTCAAATGTTTGGCCCATACGGAACCAGGAAATAATAGTGGTTCCGTAAGTGGGGGTAATTAATTGCTTTGTTTATGAATTTATACACAACCCTTTGCAAAATGTTGGGTGACCATTTGATATCACAAAACGGTACCCAAACATATAATTATGTGTTGTTCTTTGCCTGGTGGTCCCCTTTAAATAAAAGCTATAATTATAGTGAGTTTATTTTCATCCGAGTTACTGTCCGACTAGGCCAAAGATGATTATGTGTGCCCGCTTTAATTTTATAAAAAAGCTATAATTATAAATAATGTATTTGTTTACACAAGTCATTGCTATGGGCTAAATATAAAGCGATATAGCCTTTCTGCCGACATAGTCCCCAGGCATTCTCTTCCTGTTCTGTCTGAGGATCCAACAATTCTGTCAGGATGGCCTCTGTTTTTTTTGCCAGGATCAAAAATGTAGGCCCCATATTGACTCTCATTTATTACAAATGTGATAAAGATGTGATACCAATTTTTCCCCAACAAATTATCATTTCAAATTTTAGAATTACATGTATTCATCAACAATAAAAAGAGAGCTAATGTGCGTTTCTACGAGGTTCCCAAACTTGAAACATGATTACTTTTTCTCCAAAGTACAAAAAGTGACTATAAAGCACCCTTCTCTTTCTCAATGTAGAAAGTAGAAAAAAAGGGATGGATGCATTTACATGTATACAAAAGGGCATCTTTATGAAAATATGAATGATTTGTCAATTAAAAAAAAGAAGATTATTTCCATACAGCAAGGCTGGAGACAGTATGAAACGCATGAACAAATAAAGATACCAATTATTATTTTCATCACTAGCAGACTTATCGTTAATAATATCGCTAATGATATTCGTTTGTCTCGCAATGTGAGGTCAACAAGGAATCTAAAGATCACGACGTTTCGTGCGCCGCTGCAACACCTCGTCAGGTGATACAAATATGCTGTAAGCAAGGGTATTAATACCCTATGGCAGGCGCAACGCGCTATCCCGCTTGAGCGAGTAAGCGCCTGATTGGCCAGTAAAGGACACGTCCTATTGGACGACGCACACGGGTGTTCCACCAATCTAGCAGACTTTCTACAATCTTAGGGTGTCACTTATCACCGGATAGCATAAACGGAAGTTGTCTCCATTTGCTGCGTGCACCAAACTTTCTGCCAAATAAAACAACAGACATAGCCTGACAAGGAACGCATTTGCCGAACAAGAAAACGGACAATAAATCTATACGAAAAATGTTGCTCTCCGTCAGGTGTCTGTTAACCCCTTGACCACGGGAACCGAGTGGGTTGTGTACAAAGTCTATGGGGATTTCATAAACTCGTAGGGAACTGGTTAACACTATCCGGTGATATGTGACGAGGGCTTTATGTGCGTGAGAAGCCTGGTGTACATGGTGAATTAGAATAAACAGGTAGCGTGGAAAACCTAAATAAGCATTGCCAATGTATGTAATAGTGGTTCAGTAACCCATTGACATCTAGAAAGTTGCATGCAATGTTCTAACTCTATAATGAGTGTTTCAGCTAAAGAGGTAACAGGTTAATTGTCTTTGTTACATGTTAAATTAGGTTTGATAGTCTTCACACCCAGATGTAATTGAATCTAATTCAATTTGCAGGTGGATATTGGTTAAACACTCTGTAGTACGTAACAGGCGTATTACATGATTTCTAGAGGAAATGCACCCATGCCTCCCTGATTAGTAATAACAGGCGTATTATTATATTCTGAGGAAACTCTTCCTTGCCTTTATATGCCTTTGTGATTAGTTAAAGGGAACCGACACCCCAAAATTACAATTTGATATACATGTATAAACTTGATTATTTTTGGTAATCCATTCCACCAGCAAGAAATAAATGTCTCAAGAAACATATTTATTCACACTTTTTTAACCATGTAACTAAACTGAGAACAACAAAATGAATGGGTCTGCAGAAACAAACAAGTTCTTTTGTCATAGGAACTTAACCACCCCTTTAAGTTCACAGACAATAGAACTAGTCTTCTTCTGCAAACCCATGAACACATACTTTAATACACTATATATATATCATAATATTTTACTGGAAACCAATTTTGCTTAACTTTTGGGTGGAATGGACAACTAAAACTATTCTTGTTCATATGTTTGACAATTATTGGGGGCGTTGGTTCCCTTTAACAGGTTTATCATTTGAAGAAGAAGCGCTGCCTTGCCTCTATGATTATTTTCCAAACAACCATAATGCACACGTATCCTGCTTTTCCTTTGTATGGTTGATTGTGTTACATTACTTTGTTTCTATATTTAGCTAGTTGGTCGTTACCTCTCGGTATTAACTTAAATCTAAAACTGAGCCAAAGATTTCTTGACTGTGATCTCTGGACACGGTTATAATTGTATTTAATGGGCCAAAGAAGTGCCATCCATTCATTTGTAGAAAGAGGAGAACGCCTCCCAAAGAAAAGTCTTGTAGATGTAAATAATGGAAAGTAAAAGGTAACATGATGATCTCTAAAGAAAGGAAACATGTCAAAGAATGTTATAAATAGATAAACAACTTTGAAAAGAAGAAAGAATACCGTAAATACCGGCGTAATCGCCGCATACTTTTTCCTCGAAAAAAACCTGCAAAGTCGGGGTGCGGCGTGTACGCGGAGACAGTCAAAATGTCACTCTTGACCGGCCTCAAAACAACACATTTCAGCAGGTGTGGGACTATTGGTTGTATTGCACTGTATTGTATTGCGTGATAACACATTATATAGCCAAATTGTCTACGTTTACCCTGGCCTAGAATGGTTTCTCACCTTTTTTTGCTGATATTTGCGAAATCTGATACGTTTTTAACTTCAAAGTTACGAAACAAATGCACACTGCCAGTGCCGCGCTCGCCTAGCTGTCATCGATCTAGCTACGTGCGTTATGAATGCATTGCATTTGCATGTACGTACATCACAGTACCTGGTTCTCTGTAGTACCGATTTCATGCTAAAATGTGGCACATTTTCCCAGCCGATTTTCTTGTTTCCCACCGTTATTCCCGCTTTTTTTGTCGCCAGTTTTCCTAGCGCACTTTTCTCCCACATTTTTTTTTTTCAATTTCAATGCCCAAAGTCGGGGTGCGGCGTTTACGCGGGTGCGGCGATTACGCCGGTATTTACGGTACTGAGAAAAGTTTTTAAAATAACACATGACCCTCAGAAGTAATCAATTATCAAAACAAAAAAAATGAAAATGAGGACAGAATTTTTGTAATACAGGCCAGGGAAAAAAATCAATAGCATTCAATGAATAAAGTATATATTAAATGATTAATACGCATCGTGTTATAATAATAAGTTTGTGAAAGATATATAGGTTGTTTTGTTGGTTTTGTTTATTACATTTTTTTCAATTTTCCACTCTGTTAGACTAACAAACCGAATCGATCCAAATCTTGAATCTTGAATACTAAGTTGAGAGAAGCTCAGAAAAACCATGACCCGTCCGTCGTCCGTCGTAAGACAAAGGAATGAATCAATGAATTAAAAATAGAAACTGACGAGAGGAAGAAGTATTGTCAGAGGCCATGGAACATGAAAAATGTGGAAATAATACAGATTGGAAAGAAAAGTTATAATACAAAAAGTCATCACCTTTGAGGAAAGAAAGGAATGAATCAATTATTTAAATATAGAAACTAAAAAGAGGAACAGTGGCCAAGAAACATGACTAAATGTGAAAACAATACAAAATACTAAGGAAGCTGAAAATTAAGACCCTTGCAATAATATCGGAATGACTCAATAATATAAAGTGAGAAATGCGCTAGATAACTGACTGTAGCGAAATACTATAAGTGAAGAAATGAAATCAAAACCCAAAAATGTAAATTGTTAACAAAGAAAGACAATCCTGAATATTTCCCACAAGGGAAAAACATGCTTTTAAAATGTAACCAGTAAAACAGAATATATACAAAAGAAGAAGAATCGTGCCTTTTTTTTGCAAAAAGAAAGTAATAACGACAATTGGAAGGGATATCATTATGTAAATTGCAGAGTGTTACTCCCTTGAAGAGACAAAATCAAATGAGCAACACACAAAAAAAAAACATAATGCTAATAAACGTTTAATAGCGGGGAATAATAAGCTTTCAGGCTAGCCAACCAATACAGAAAATACAACAAAAAAGAAGACAACATATTACATAAGCTTTTTCATTTGTACAAAAGAACGTTCTAGAGATTTTCAAAATGAATCCCGATGCCTCCAGGGGAAAATTACACTTTTAATAGAGGCAACAAAGAAAAAGAAAAGCAATATAAAGAAGAAAGCAAAGTCATAAAATTCAATTCATTGTTCAGCATTAATTACTCTCCTTGAGACGGATATTATGTATGAATTGCAGCGTTATGTCACAACCATGAATTGAAAAAAAATATTTAAAAAACAGAAAAGTAATCCTAATAATGAATCCTGGGAGGAATTTTGTAGAACTTACATTTTTGTTCTTGATTTAATAGTTAGCCCCCTAAATAAATGTCCCATAGATTTTATACAAATTAATCTCATTGCTCCTGGGAAAAACCTGCGGGTTTGATGTCCCATAGATTTAATGAAGTAAATCAATATTAAAGAAGAAGAAACCAGTTCACAAAATTAATTCATTGTTATGCATTAATGACTTGGCGAGGGATACTTTGTATAAATTGCAGTGTTATGTCTCAGCTCTAATCGGGTAATTGGCTTAATTTCCACATTCCTTTTTGTAATTTCCACATTTCTTGCTACGGCCCCCATGAATTACTAGAAAGGGAATTCCCCGCTAGATCCCCATGTGTACATCATTGCCAGACAAGGCATTGAAATGTTTCCTTCATAACTAACCCATTCCCTCCCTCCTACATGTCTATGACAATTCCTAGAGAGTTTATTGGTACACCATGAGGTTTCCATTAGTAATGTGTTAATGTATCTCTCCTTCAGCTACCCCTCCCCTAAATAAAAATAGATAAATAAACATGACATAACAAATGATTTGTTGCCACATTCTCTCAACTTTCTTTCTTAAGTCTTTGTCTGGCCAAATGTGGACACTGTATTATTCAAACAACATTTTTGTATCGATATTTTGCTTATCAAATTGGCAATGACTCGCATTTTACCTGCTTTTTGTATGAATCTAAGATCCATGTAGGTAGTATTGATAAGGTTTCATTATTAACATTTAGAAATAAATAGAGTGTTGCCAATTCATTTGATACAGAAAACATCATTAGAGAATATGATTTACAAAAAAAGGGATATTACGGTAACTGGCTGTGATGAATTTAATAATTTCCCTTTCAGGCTTTTCAAGAAAGGATAAAGTTCTGGAGTTTGTTTGTTTTCTACCCCCCACCCTTTGACTGAGAATTCTCAGATTATGTTATGGTTGAAATGAATAACATTTCAAAAACAATTTTTTTTTATTCCTTAAGGTAGATGATTTGGGGGCTTTTGTTTCAGCTCTTACTAATCCTCAGCTCATTTCTCATTTCTCAAATTTCAGATTAATGTTATGGTTAAAATTAATTTTACTCGCTGCCAATTGGATATTGGGTGATCATGTGTTCACTCTATGTCTATGACAATGACTAAAACTAGGGGGAAAGGCTTAATACTATGGTCAGAGATCCTTAACCAAGCCTCCACGCTAACATTTTTTTCTACTCGCATGTTTGGGCAAGCAGAATCATAACTTTTCAACTTTTACTTGCCCAAACAGAAAACTTACTTGCCTTTTACTTCTAGATGAGATTTACTCATAAAGAAAAACATCATTTTCTCCTAGTTGAGGAAAAATTTAGTTGCCCAGTCGGGCAACCAAACTAGACAATTTATGAAATTTTACTTGCCCCGTGCAACAGGGCAAATGCTAGTGTCGAGCCCTACCTTAACCTATGCTGCTACTTCCATCATGTTGAACAATCTTCCATTCAATATTCATACTTCTAGCAATGTTGATATATTTTGAATCTAGGTTGAGTACCCATTTGTTTAAGTCTTTTTCCTTGTGATTGTTAATTTCTTTTACTGTTTATATATACTGTATGTTTACTCTATGTCATATATTATGTTACATTTGTTTATGCGTATGCTACATCACTCAGAGGCTCATTTGCAATTAAAGTTAAGTCCTTCCTGTGCCAATTTGGCACATAAGGTGGCGCCTATCTCCGATTCATTAGCCCTAGGCCACACGTCTACTATATGTAGCGAAAACTACAGAAGGGGGCCAGTCCTCTGGTAACTCTGTGTGTTTAACTTTTGCAATTGGTGCCATATAAATATTAATTATTATTATTATTTGAAATGTTTATCAACCTTTTCAGGCTACCCAAGATAAGCACAGGAGTACGGCTCACTCTTCTTCTCCTCATCTCCCATCTATCTGGGATCAACCAAGTACAGCATCTCCCTAAACAACAAGTCCAGGCAACCATTAAGTGAGTATGAATACAGACTTTGAAATAAGGCAGAGTACTGGCTAATAAATATAATTGAGTAAGTGATGTAAATATAGACTTTAGAGTTAAAATTAAAGTCCTTCCCTTGCCAATTTTTGCACATAAGGCGGCGCCTATCTCTGATTCATTAGCCCTAGACCACACGTCTACTAAATGTAGCGAAAGCTACAGAAGGGGCAAGTCCTCTAGTAACTCGTGTAACTTCCCCTTCTCCATTCTATAAATGCTATGTGCCTGGCTATAAGGCAGAAAGTACCATTTTAAAAGTCTTTGGTATGACCCGGTCTGGGTTCAAACCCAGGACCTCTCGTGCATGAGGCAGACACTCTAACAGCTAAGCCACCATGCTTGGTTAGACTTGAGTACTGACTAATGAATAAAGCTGAGTACTGACTAATAAATATAATTCTGTACTGATGTAGCATAGACTTGAGTACTGACTAATGAATAGCATTGAGTAATGACTAATAAATAAAGCTGAGTACTGACTTACAAATATAATTCTGTACTGATGTAGCATAGACTTGAGTACTGACTAATGAATAGCATTGAGTAATGACTAATGAATAGCATTGAGTAATGACTAATGAATAGCATTGAGTAATGACTAATGAATAGCATTGAGTAATGACTAATGAATAGCATTGAGTAATGACTAATGAATATCTTTGAGTTTTGACTAATAAATAAAGCTGATTACTGACTTATAAATAGAATTGAGTAGTGACTCAAATATAGAGTTGAGTACTGACAAATAAAGTTGAGTAATAAATAAGAATCAAAGTTGAGTAGCCACTTAAAAACAGAGTTGAGTACGTCTTTAATACAAATATAATTGAGTGCTGAATAAGAAGTATAGTTGAGTGCCCACTTTAATTTAAGAAATAGAGTCGAGTATTGACTTTAAAAAGAGTTAATCACCAACTTAAAAATAGGATTGAGAGTCAGCTTTGAAATATAATTGAGTACTGATTTAGAAACATTGTTTGCAAACACTCGTTCTGCCCTTCGTGTGACGTCATCAAAGCAGCGCCGTATTTATACCTAGAGAGCCTTTATTATTGATTCGCTGTTTAACTTGGATCTCCGATGTGCTAGGGAGTTAAAACTTGTATGTGATGTATCTATGTAAAGCCCCTAGCTCTTTATTGATGTATCATATCCAATGTTGTAATTATCTTTGCATAGATACATTAAAAATGAGTAGTGAAAATTGTTAATTAAATGTTTTGAAAGTTTCAGCGTGGCATACAATGTGAATCAAACCCTAGAGATGCCAAGTCATCCTATGATTATCAAGCCCTACGCACACAGAGCCGACTCGACCGGATCCGACTGGTTTTCAGTTGGTACAGCTCGGTACACGTTGCCCCAGGACTCCTGTTTTGCCAGTCAAGAGCCAGTCAGAGATCATTTGAGGCTACGACTGAGAAAAACAGACTCTAGCCTGACTGAAAACCAGTCGGATCGGGTCGAGTCGGCTCTGTCTGCGGAGTGCTTTACATGTAGGATGGAGAGAAAGAAAGAAAGGGGGGGGGGGGGGTACCCAGGGGGCAAAAGGGGTTTTTCAGCTTTTGCCTAGGTTGTAAAAGGTTGGCCGCCAGAAATGGCGTCTAGGACCTTCTAGGATCACAACCTAGGTGGACAACCTCGCGAACTAGCTACTGGAAGTCCACAGGTTGGGTTTTAAAGGGACTTAGTAACATTGTCCAAATCCTCAAAATAAAATTGTAATTCTAGCGGTTCCTTTATACCTTGTTGTATTCGTATTAACAATAAAATCATGGGACAGCTTTCGGTTTTTCAAATTTCCCTTTCATTACAAAGATATGTATGATTGAAGTATTGAGATAAGAAAATCTCCGGGCGAGATTTTCATCCCTGTACAAAGTGAATGCAGTGAGTTGGTGAATATCACCCAATATCACTTTGCATTTTCGCTCATTACTTGGCCATACATTGTCCATTTGACCTGAAATTTTCACACAATACCCTGAGGACATATGAGATAACAACAGTATACATTGCATCAACCATTCATCAGTTTTTGCACATCTCAACAAAGTTACTAGATCCCTTTAAGATATTCACCAATTATGCAGCTAAAGAGTGTGTTTCAGCCTTAGGGGTCATGAATACCCAGTCACACATCTTGCACAATTACACCACAATGCACTGCTGATTCCAGCTTGTCTTTTCATGGAGGTCTTCCCTAGAGTCCTGCGCAACATTTGATACCAAGTTTGAGCGTATTGCATCTTTGGTTACTGTGTCACACGTCGTTACAATGTGATACATCACATACATGTACGGACGTGAAATTCGTATACAGCACATATATGTATAAAAGGCAACTAAATTCTTTAAAATGAAAAATAGGCTATATTTCGATCTTTATAAATGTAATTCCTATTTTAGATAACTATTAAGAGCATTATATATAACGAATCGAAGTATGTAAATTAATAAACAATACAAAACATAAGCAATAAAACAATGAAATACATAAGAATATGAGTTGTTAATGCTATAATTTGTTTAGATGTGGTTAAATTACTATATCAAATGATACAAAAATATATCCACAAAATCACATATTAAGCTTATCCTTTTAATGAGATACACGGGAGGAGGGAAGGGGGTGTTCAAAAGACCAGCCTTTCATCATTGGACTCCAAAAATAATTATAATCAAGGTCTACCCACCCAGTTTGGTCGAAGTGTGTCTGTAGGCTTACATGACACGTTTGAGGGCGAGTCTCATTCTAGGTCTAAAGGAGATACATCGTGAAGCTTGCAAATGAGGTATATTAGACATGAACATAGTTGGCTCATGTTAAAGGTTGGCCCCCATAAATGACTCATAGGACCTTCTAGAAATAACCTAGTTGGACAACTTCACGGACTAGCTCCTGGAAGTCCACAGGAAGCGAAACTTAAAAAGAAAGCATCTACAAAAACCCACTAAATGCAGCCATCTCTACAAACAGAGTTCAAGTGTTTGCTCCCTCTATGCTGCATCTCCATTCATCCAGCCCACACCATAAATCTAGTCTGAATCATGTCATCAAGGATCAAGAGGTTGTAGTCAAGGTCAATGATAACCGAACTGTCAAAGAACAGTGGTTGTTGATGCAATGTGCAGCATATGTCACTGGCCATCTCATAAAGGTGAAGCATTTGAAGCAGTCACTGAATGGCACGCAAATCTCTTGCTGGAAGAATTTCCTTTCGGTATTGATATCATACACTTTTGTAGTTACAGATACAGTTAGGCCAGCCTGAAGTCTGCTCAACAGGAACAGAGGTGTGCCCTATCCAAATGAGCCAAAGTCTATGAAGTCAGTGGGAAATGCGCATGCTCCTGATCCACAGGAGTTTTTCACGATATCAAGCTACCAAAACAAACCTTTTGAGCTTCCCCTGTGAAAGGTGATTATGGACAGCTTGAAACTTAGCTTGGTCAAAGCCATCTGTACATTGGTGGTGGATTCAAAGAATAAACAAAATAGTGTTGTTCTCACAGTGGGGTCTGCTATGGAGGTTCCTGCCCTTGAATCTACACAACAGGCATGACGAGGCTGTTACAAGGGTCTTACTTCACACATTCTACAACAGAGTAGTTAACAGAGTCGACAGAGTAGTTATTCATACTAATGACACTGACGTCACAAGCACATGCATATTTCCTGGTTCAAGACGTCTCACTGATCTCTCAGAGATGTTGGTGAGGACAGCCCAGAATCAGAACATACCGACATTGCTGGTAAGAAAAACCTGCCGATGCATTAACATATGACATTATCACTCGGACACGAGAACCCACCATGGATGTGTACAGCACCAAAGCAGGCCAGTTTAAGGATTCCGATCTGGGAAAACTGAGAGCTTAACAGTTCTTGAACAACGAGTCAACTCTCCTAAAGAGGACGCTTTTCTCCATTGTCTCAAACGAGCTTCTCATGCCATCATTGATAAGAATGCGCATATTCCCAAGCCAAACATTATATCATGTACAGAGTTTGGATAGTCCATGAATGATGGAAAAGCAGTTCTAGTTTAAACTGACAGCAAGCCTGGACAAGACAATATCATATGGATGTGTCAAAGGGTGTCAGAATAACTGTTCCTACATGAAGAAGGCGGTTCCATGCTTTGGAATTGCTTTAAATGTGTCACTTTTGTGAAAGGACCAGTGCCATACAGCACATATTGCAGCAAGGACCACTGCTGATCTTTCTGTTATCCTAAGGCAAATCAGAAACGTTTAGGTTTGGCACTTTGCTTTCCTCTTGTAAGAACTTCACTAGGCTAGCCTTCCTACCACTTCTCATACCGCCGCTTTCCTTGAACAGAGTAGGAGGAATATATCACTGAATTCTTGCTTTTCATATGAAGTCATACATGTCAAGCTGTCTAACACTAGCAAAAATCAGTGTCATGCGCAGAACTTCATTGCTCTTACCTGGATGCCTGGTGCGGCTGTTTTTTCCTCTTTTCTTCTTGAGATTCTTGTTAGGGTGTAGAAGGCGTTGAGTGTCATGAGTCTTGTCTTTTTCTGCTCACTGGAAAAAGACCCTGTTAGTGCCTTCAAACACCCCCTTTTCACGTTGGTGAGGTTTTATTTGTCCAGAACACTGCACATTTGATATGTCCTGAAGGAATGCGCTGTTGCTGTGTACGGTTTGGCTTCCGCTACTGCCAAGGCTCTTTATCCCTGATGACACGACATAGATCATGATGTGCGCTGGATAAACTGATGAATCAAGGTGCAGCATATATTTCAACTCGGCAGAGATGAGTGGTTCGATGTAGTGAGTGGTTTGGTGTAGACGTTTTTTTCTCTTCAGTTTACGCTTGATGTGGACTTCAAGCAGATGGTCCGCAAGGTTTGCACCCAAGTTGTGTTCCTAGAAGGTCCTATAAGCCCCTTCTGGGGCCAATCCTTAACAAGAGTACCCCCTTCCAAGCTTCATAATGTACCTCCTTTAAGAACTAGTAAGAAACTCTGCTTTGAACTTGTCATGTTAGCCTTCAGTTACACTTCGTCCATACTCCGTGAGTAGACCTCGATTATAATTATTTTGGAGTCCACTGGTGGTCTTGTGACCCCCTCCTATTGAGCAGTAACACTGCTGCTAATAAATATTCATACATTCGTGAGCAGCAGTACTAATTAAATTTGCAATTTTCTAACCAGTGGTTATAAATTTTGCTTATAATTAAAATTAGTTACTAGTAAATTTAGAAAATTGCATTATATTTAGTGAGTATTGGTGCTCATGAATATTCATGAATATGAATATGAATATTTATGAGCACCAGTGTTACTGCACTAAATAAATGTGCAATTTGTGTACTAACCACTATTTTTATGTGAGAAAATGATTGATGAATGCTACATTCAACATTAAGCTTTTGTCATGCCCTAGACCAGTGGTACTGTATTTTCCAACAGCACTTCAGGGTTTTAAAAAAAAATACAGGGTGTCCCCCCCCCCCCCCCCCCCAATTTTTTTTTTTTTTTTTCCTGTGAAAGTTGGGGGTGCGTTTTATACACAAGTGTGTCTTATACACAGAGTTTTACGGTAATTGATATTGATATAACATGTATTTTACATTGACCCAAGCCCGAGTATTCTCTGGTTAATTCCTGAATTGGTTAAGTGCCAACGAGACTATTTTGCCAAACCACGTCAAGGTGATAACCTTGATAATAAAATAGAAAGATAACTGCTATTCTAATGTAATTAATACTCAGTAAATAGAACTCCGCGCAAATAATGACTGTTGAATCATCACATAGAAGGACACGATTTTATGATACTAATAATTGTTTAAATAAATGTTCACTCTTCTGTACACATATAATTATCATTATGTATGCTCCCGGGGAGGTACTGAAACTACGTTTGAAAAATATCTATGAAAATGTATGAGCGGTCGTTATGAGCAGGTGGTCGCTATAGACAGGTGGTCGCATTAGCAGGTTTGACTGTACCTCCCCCCCGTATCTGATTCAAATGATGAAAAGTTATGATGGATTTTGTATCATTTTATCGCAATCTAAACAAATTAATACATTGACAACTCATATTCTTAAATATATTCTTTTGTTTTGTATTGATTTATGAATTTACATAGTTGGTGTCATAGTATAATGCTCTTAATAGGTATTTCAAAGCGAATTAAGTTTTTAAAGATCAAAATGTAGCCTATTCTTAACTCTTAAGGAGTTATTTGCATTTCATACATAAGCGCTGTATTCGAAATTCCACGTCCATGTGTGACGCATCACGTTGTAACGACGTGTGATACAGTAACCAAATATGCAATATGCTCAAATTTGGTATCAAACGATGCGCAAGACTCTAGGGAAGACCTCCATGAAATAACAAGCTGGAATCAGCAGTGCATTGTGGTGTAAATGTGCAAGATGCGTGACTGGGTCTTCATGACCCCTAAGGCTGAAAAACAATATTTAGTGCATTAGGTGTGGTTTTCTTGAAACTCATCCTGTGGCCTTCCAGTAGCTAGTTTACAAGGTTGTCCACCGAGGTTGTGATCCTAGAATGTCCGAGAAGTCATTTCTGGTGGCCAACCTTTTACAACAGGCAAAAGCTGAAATCCTTTAAAAAAATGGTGGTTTGCCCACTGGGTAGGGGGGATGAGAATGGAGACAGGGGAACAATACGATTGACAAGGAGATGAAGGAGAGATACGTTAAAGAGATCCAATGGCCCGTATTCACAAAGGAGGTTTGTACAAACCCCGGTTCAAACCGCGGTTTACATCTATGGAATGCCAATTGTAAACTGATGGAGAGAGAATGTGTACCATCAACATTGTTAACAAACTGTAAGGAATTTACATTCTCTCTCCATCAGTTTACAATTGGCATTCCATATAGATGTAAACCTCGGTTTGAACCATGGTTTGTACAAACCTCCTTTGTGAATACCGGCCAGAAACTTTGTCAAATTCTACCAAAATCACTTGCAACTTCTCTTGTACCTTGTTGTCTGGCTAAACAGTAGCAGAGGAATTAAATTGGTTGTGATTTTTCAAATGTCTCCCTACTTATGGAGATATATATGATTGATTAGAAAAGCGTTCCGGAGCACTCTTCAATTGTAGTCCAAATCAATGGGCAGTACGTGATAAAACCTGATATAATACATGTATTTCAATTTAACTTTTTTATCTAAGTAAAAAGTGTTCTTACAATGATATTGGTATATCAGGGCTCGACACTCGCACTGGCCCGCTAGCCCTGGGCCAGGGAAATTGCACTTCGGGCCAGTAAAAATGTATAAAAGTCATATTTTGGTGGCCCGATCGGGCAAGCAGATTTTCAACCCGACATTGACAAAATGAGAAAAATCTTGTTTTCTTCCATGTTATGCTTCATCTATAATCACAGCTTTGATCTGGAAAGAGTGATATTTTGAAAAAGAAAAAAAGTTTACTCATGAAATAACATTTCCGGCCAGTAAATTTTTCCTTCGGGCCACCAGAAAAGCGGAAGAAATGATTTCGCTGGCCCGACTGGGCCACTGCCAAAAAAGATTAGTGTGGAGCCCTGGGTGTATTATTGAAGGTTTGGAAAATCATAATGAAGTTTATAATGGAGCACTTTAATGAAATGATAGCCAAAGGGAAACAAATATCTCAGATAAATTGACAAGGAGAGAGAGAAAAAGAAGAAGAGAATTAGAGAGAAAAAATAGAATAGAATAGAAAGAAAGATAGTGAACGAAAGAATAAAGAAGAGAGATGAGGATTAAAAGAAATGAGATAATATAAAGAGAAAGAGCAAAATTGAGATATAAAGAAAAATGATAAAAAGTGAAAGAGAGAATTAAAATGGGGGAAAGAACTCAAGAGATCAGAAGTGGCAAGGAGAGGAGAGAGGATAATGAGAAAAAGAACGGAAAAATAAAAAAAGGAAACCACTAGAGACGAAATACATTAATGATGTTCTGTCTCTCCTACTGACCTTTTCTCTAGTACATATACAAAATAATAGAACATGCTCTAGGCATTGCCTCCCACACCACATTCGGCCAATTATTAATTATTTGCATGCGGCCTTTTGTCTTGCGGACGGACCTCTTGATGATAAAACACTGATATCGCCGGATCGATGAGATGTGTTGTTTACCCTATACACCTCATTACTCCTGTATTGTGCTCCACACATTATTATGGCAGAATTAATTATTAAGTGCTGTGACGTCAGTCGGTAGACAGCGGCCACTTGTAGCAATGATGAGGAACTTAATATAAATCTCTGGTTTTGGGTCGGAGATTGCATTTATCAATGTCCACTTTATATTGATATTTAAATAAAAGGGGATGGATGATTCATGCTTTTAATCCAGAAATATGGAGATTTCAATATTTTAAATGAGAAATTATTTTGTATTGTTTAATTTTTATTCTGATATGTTTATTAAACTTTGTTTTCAAGTACTTATTAGATCTTTTTCTACCCCCAAAGATGAATAGAACAGATATGTTTGCTATATTTTGTATAGTCTATTCGTATCCATTTTAATACTATTTGATAATACGTACTATAGATATACTACTAAACAGAAATGCAAATCTGACATCTCGTGTAATATTCCCCTCAACCCCTTAATTTCCATAAATATGCAGTGTTCTGGACAAGGAATTCTTTAAGTTATCTTTGTATTATGTTTGTTACCGGTACTTAATGCCTCATAAAGGTTATGCCACCTGAGTATTTGTTTTCTTCTAAATTATAGTTCCCTTGTATAACAGACCATTATAGTCTAACCCCTTTGGGACTAATTCATGTGGGTATAACATGCTTTCCCCATAGATCCAAGCCCAAGTGCTTTTTAGACCATGGGGGTGTTTCACAAAGATCCTAAGTTGAACTTATCTCTAAGTTGGACTTAAACATTATTATATGGAAAGACATTTGTATCCTTGGAATAAAATGTATTCAAAAGCAAAAATGCAAGTATTTTAGAATTTTCATAAATTTTACATCAAGAACATGAAATCCCATTTATAATAGAAAAAATCGATGATTTAAATCAACATTTTATGCATTTTAAAAGAAATTTTACAAAATGTTTACAAAGAAACTTATGGCTTTCCATAGTTTCTAAGTCCAACTTATAGTTAAGTTCAACTTAGGATCTTTGTGAAACACCCCCCTGTTCTGAATGGGTTAAACATATAGGAAGCTTCATGTTATCAGTTATGTACATGTATGGTGTAAGCTCATTAAAACCCCTCATTTGTCTATTTTTTTAGTAATGTGGGAGGTTTTATTTTTGTATAAATTTGTGTGAAATCTGTATTCCCTGAAATATTTGTTTTTCAAGTTAAAAATTATTTCCTGTTCATGGGAAATTATTCCACCAGCCTAGGTAATTTATCTTCTTACATAAAACAAAAATGTCTGGTTTATATCGAACTGGAACAGAATCTTTGCTTGTTATTTTATGTTTAATGAGCATACAATGTTCATAGCAGCTGAGCTTTTCTAATTATCTATTCTCTTTTATATAACCAGTTATCAGTTTGCAGATTTAAACAAAAATAAACAATTCTAGTCAGATATTATGTATGCAGGCTCGTTAAATTGAACTATTTGCTTATAGGCGTGGCCAGACACTAGCACTTGACCAATAGCCTGGGGTCAGTAAAATTGATGTCAGACAGTTAAAATGTCATAAAAATCATAATTTGGTCAAAATGGTCTTTACTTGTTATTTATGTGGTATGTTTTATAAGCATCTAATGTTAATATCAGCTGTGCTTTTCTAATTGTCTATTCTCTTTTATATAACCAGTTATCAGTTTATAGATTTTTAAAAAGAACGACTTTTAGTCAGATATTATGTATGCAGATATTATATATGCAGGCTCATTAAATTGAACTTTTTGCTTATGGCACTGCTGGATATAACTTGACCAATGGTCTGGGGTCAGTAAAATTGATGTCAGCCAGGTAAAATTGCATTTAAAAAAAAAAATCATATTTTGGTCGAAAAGGTCTTTACTTGTTATTTATGTATTATGTTCATATAAGCTGAGCTTTTTAAATTGTCTATTCTCTTTTATATGACGTACAGTTATCAGTTTGCAGATTTAAAAGAAATAAACAATTCTAGTTAGATATTATGTATGCAGGCTCGTTAAATTGTGGCATGGCCGGACACTGCATGGCACTTGACCAATAGCCTGGGGTCAGTATACATGTAATTGATGTCAGACAGGTAAAATTGCATAAAAATCATATTTTGGTCAAACCGGTGACTATGGTCTTTACTTGTTATTTATATGCTATGTTTAATGAACCTGTCTATTGTAATATATATATATTAAACAAATATACCATGCACTGAGAGCCTCTAGTTGAAATTATGGATTCCGAGGTGACAGGAAAAGCACTATGTTCTGAGGGTCGTAGACCCGAAGAACATAGTGCTTTTTCTGTCACTGAGGAATCCATAATTTCACTAGTGGCTCGAAATACCGGGCGTATCAAAAAAAGCGTTACACTTTTGAAAAAATTGTCAACATTACATTTTTAGCTCACCTGAGCCAAAGGCTCAAGTGAGCTATTGTGATCGCTTTTTGTCCGTCGTCCGTCGTCCGTCGTCCGTCGTCCGTCGTCGTGCGTCGTGCGTCGTGCGTCGTGCGTCGTGCGTCGTCCGTCGTCCGTAAACTTTTTACATTTTCATCTTCTTCTCCAGAACCAATGATCGGATTCCAACCAAACTTGGCAGGAATCATATTTAGGGGTAGAGGAACCAAAGTTAAAATGGTGGGCGTGGCCCCCAGGGGGGCCCTGGGGGAGGGCACCAAATGTAAAAAATATGTAAATTTTAAACATCTTCTTCTCAAGATCCAGAAGTATGACAGACCTGATATTTCATATTTAGATGCCTCTATTGATGAAGAATGAAAGTTGTTCACAAGATTTTTGTGGGTGGTCCCATAAGGGCCCTGTGGGCGTAACAGTTTTTTGGGGGGCCCTACCATAGGAAATATACATTTTCATCTTCTTCTCCAGAATCAATGATTAGATTCCAACCAAACATGGCAGGAATCATCTTTACGGGTAGAGGAACCAAAGTTGCTAAAATGGTGGGCGTGGCCCCCAGGGGGGCCCTGGAGGAGGGCACCAAGTGTAAAAAATATGTAAATTTTAAACATCTTCTTCTCAAGATCCAGAAGTATGACAGACCTGATATTTCATATGTAGATGCCTCTATTGATGAAGAATGAAAGTTGTTCACAAGATTTTTGTGGGTGGCCCCACAAGGGCCCTGTGGGCGTAACAGTTTTTTGGGGGGCCCTACCACCTGCAGACCAACTAACAAGCACCTGGTTATCCTTCTCTTGCTCTCAGCCAATCACCATTCTCCCAAATATGCAAATAAATATGCTAATAGGAAACCCAGACACTTGTTTACATCTAGGACCATGTTTTGACCCAAATCTTTCTATTTATAGCATGTGTTTTCATGTTTTGATGTTTTCATGCTTGACCTTGTTAGCAGCTTTCATTGCTAGTACCATTCACACTGCCCAAATAGTTATGATTATTTAGGTTGCAATTCATTATTTTTTTTGTTATTATTTTTATTTATTTTTTTTCGGGGGGGGGGGGGGGGGGGGGAGGGGGAGGGGCGGTTTTGTGCGTGAAAATAGTAGTTCGGATTATTTATGAAAATAAGTATGATTCAAATCATCATGTGCAATACACTTTTGGTGTATCTTTTTGCAAGTGGTGTTTGTGTGTGTGAACAGTGTAAATTGTATCAGTTTTCATATCCAACATGCAAAATGCATGCTTACAGTATCTTCAGCACTCGGTCAATGGATGGGTGCGGAATAGTTACATGTAGGTCAAAGTTTGGTCCAGTTGCTCATGTGCATTTTGATTTAAAAATCGTACAATCCAGCAGGTTGTAAGGTGTTTTTTTTGCCTGTGTGAACATGCAAGAAACATACTTTTTTTAATGACCCAGCACAATTAAATGAATTAAATAACCTTACTTACTGGGATAGTTAGAATCAAACTCTAAAATTAACCAGCCTTTCGGTGGTCTAGTGGTTTCACAGCATTCCATTTGCACACTCAGTTGCATTGTGCTTTTTCGACTGTTAGAGACCAGAGAATAAAATGATGCTATTAAATTAACCCATTGGAATTAAATGAATATAAAATATGCAAAAAAATAATCATGATTTGAAGCAACATGCAATTGTTACTTTTTAGCATGTGTGAATGCCCCTATTGTATCATTGATGTTTTCTAGGTCACATTTTGTTTTTGTTTTATTTTCTTTCTGTTATATGCATTTACTACTTATTCAACAATTCTAGCTTAAATTTTGCACAGAGGTATATACTCCTTTAATTATCTTTAGGGAGGGGATCCAAAGTTGCTAAAATGGTAGATGAAGAATGAAAGTTGTTTGTGCATTTTGGTGTTCCTTCAAAAGATGATCAAATGATCAAATCATACCGAACCTAGCTGTAATCCCATCAAGGACGAGAGCTATTTTAAGGCACAATTGATCATTGTTTTCCTCTACAAATTGGCAACTCCTAAATTTCATCGACGGATCAATGGCATAAAAATAGGTGGAAAATATTAAGTAATAACCATTTAAGACAAATATAGTGACTTTGCCGCAAAGATGCCAATTTGAACACAAATATATCTGTTTCACAAATACATGTATCACAATGTGTTGCCAATTTGAGGATTTTTTCTAAATTATAGTTATTTACACAATAATAAAAATCATTAAAACATAACTAAAGCAGGTAGAGTAACAAAATAGGGCTCTAAAAATAAAGGAATTTATGCTCTTTCTTCCTGTACACCTCACATAACTAGTCTTATTCTTACCTAGCTGCATGGGACCCAAGAATGGCTCGTAGGAAATGTGAAATGAATTTCAAATATTTTCTTCTCCACATCAACAAGTATTACAATCTGGACATTTTGTAACATGTAGGTATCTATATACCCTAAATCTCCGTGTATAAGGCGCACTTTTTTCCGTCGGAAACAAATAGAAAAAGTTGGGGGTGCGCCTTATACACAGGTACAGCAAAAAAAAAAAATATATAAGATACGGTAAAAAATAGGTAAAAAATTCAAGTTTATTAAGCAAATTACTAATGAATATTCATACATTCATGAGCAGCAGTACTCATTATATATGCAATTATCTAATAATTAACAATTTGTTATAAATTTTTCTCATAATTGAAGATCTTTGTAAGTAAGTGTCCCAAAACAAAATTTCTTTTTTTTAGAAAGTAGGGGGTGCGCCTTATACACAAGTGCGCCGTACACACGGAGATTTACGGTAAATGACAATGCAAGTTGTCATATCGCAGAATGGCCCCATAGGGTCCCTATGTGAGTGGGGTTAATATGCTGAAGTGGTCAGTGGCTGGTGAAATGTGTTAAGCTTTGTCTTATATGTGTGTCAGTCTTTTTTTATGATTCACCCAAACATTATGGTAAATCATAATGTTAGGTACAGGGGATCAAAAGTTATTGATTAAATAGTACATCACATTATAGATTTTGGCATGATTTCAACTGATTTCATATCTTCTGAGGGTGCCAGAGAGAACATGCGCCAGATGTGAATTGATTGACCTCAGGTGAGCGTCGTGCCCCCCTGGGGCTCTTGTTATATATTTATACAATTTTTTCATGTCGATGGATGCCCCATGGTCTCATCTATCAAGTGCCACTAACAAAACAAATTTTCGTTCACGCTTGGGCGAACACTGACAGTTTTTGTACAGAGTGTCAAAAATGGCTTGCGCCAAATTGAAAGACAATTAAAAATTGAAAGGGACAATTAAACCAGCAGACTCCCATTCAAACAAATTGCTCTTTGCCATAAATTTAAGAATATTTTATGATTGTGTAATAATTTTGTGTCAATTTTCTATCATAATTTAACTGATTTCATTGTTTTATATGCATGGGTGAGAATCAATAATGGGTAATTACTTAAATTCATGGCAAAGAGCAATTTGTTTGAATGGGAGTACTTATTCGGTCTGCTGGTTTAATTGTCCCTCTTCTTTTAAATTGGCGCAAGTCATTTTTGACACTCTGTACAAAAACAGTCAGTGTTTGCCCAAGCGTGAACGAAAATTTGTTTTGTTAGTGGCACTTGATAGATGAGACCATTGGGCATCTATCGACATGAAAAAATCTTCTAAATATATAAAAATGTAATTTTGAAAAAATGTTCAAAAGTGTAACGCTTTTTTTGATACGCTCTGTAGTGCATGATATATTTGTTTTATATCCTTCGCATAATCATAATCATCGCAAAAATAAATGATTTCAATTAAATTAAAGAAAAATATAAAGAAAAACAAAACATTGATCATGGAACCATCACTGGACTGACTATGTTCTGTTTGTGACACTGACCCCCTTTGCGCAGTAGTCCTAGCGCAGAGCGCGTATTGCGCTATCTTGCCATTCATGGTTACGCGCCTTAACAACTAATGCGCACCCAAATGCAAAACGCGCGCTTGAATAATTAACCTGCTTTACATACTACACACGTGTAGCTAGTTGTACATTACACCAAAGACACTACAAGGGGTGTCTTTGATTACACATACAGCTAGTGCAGTGCACACCGCGGCCGATTGTTAAATGACGAATAAGTGTCACGACCCAAAAGGACAATGATGTACAATGTGCACCATGGTCGTAATTTTTAAATTTGAATACCGTTACGTTATACATGAAATGCATCTCTAGAATATTCTTTGGAACTTGTTGATATTCACGAGTGAAATTATGCTGTATTTCTTTTTAAATAACTCTTTGAGAAATCTCGTCGAGCATCTTTCGCAAGCTCAAACAAGACCTCTGCTCGCAGGGAAGTTCTATAACACGCATCTCTATGTGCTCAATATGATCACCCGGCATCTATGACGTCATTCATGGAATAGCATTTACTATTCCATGAATGACGTCACGCATAACACATTTTTCTCCATGGGCATTACTATGTTTGGTCACATGACGCTATGTAGACCAATCACTGAACAGGATTTCATTCATGTAGGATATAAATATATATATGCTAGCTGAGCTATTTTCTGAATTTATCAGATTATATGGCCCGGATTCACAAAGCAGGTTTGTAGGAGGTTTGTACAAACCATGGTTTATCCATGGTTTACATCTATGGAGTGCCATTTGTAAACTGATGGAGAACGAATGTAAACTCCTTACTTGTTAACAATGTTGATGGTACACATTTTCAAAATGCACCAAATAAATGTTTGTCTTCTCACATGGTGAAATTTGCTGGTTAGCAAGCACTATTCAGTCATATCATTATTTTATAAATTGTTTTACTTGTGTACGAGGAGCACTCCATAGATGTAGACCATGGATAAACCATGGTTTGTACAAACCTCCTACAAACCTCCTTTGTGAATCCGGGCCTATAAGTCTGCAGATTATTAACCCCTTGGAGATGGTAAGATTTAACCATAATATATCAAGATAATAATTATAATAAGAATATAGAGATCTTTTATTGCACCAACTCCATCTTTTGCAAGATGCTTTAGGTTAGGGCGTAGTTAGGTTTATCTACACACAGCGAGGAAAAAAATTAAATATACATGAATAAAAAGAAACAATCATTGAAATAAAATTATGATATACAACCATTCTCTTTTATTTTCATTAACACAAACAAAAAACACCCACCCACATACGTACATGTATACACACAAACTTATTTCTTTCTCTTAAATTTATATGTACACACTCTGACACTTACACCCACACATACAATGTATGTTCTGTATACATGCAAGCATGCAAATAACATAATTTGTTCTCTTTCACATACACTCGCACACACACACACACACACACACACACACACACACACACACACACACACACACGCGCGCGCACACACACACACGCACACACACACACACACACTATTACACACATACATTCACACGGATGATTTTGTCTCATCATTATTTCTTGCTCACGTACCCAAGGCTTTGTGTGAAACATACTAGTAGTATGTTGCGCTAATTACTTCCGCTTCCCAAAAGATTAACTAATAACAATCTTTCAACAAGGGATCATAATGACAACAATTACAATTTTGTATTTAAATCCTTTCCTGTATCCTGTAGTTTTTACTGTACATATTGCAGGGCTCGACGCTCGCACTAGCCCGCTGGCCCAGGGCCAGTGAAATTGCACTTCGGGCAAGGACAAATTTATAAAAGTCATATTTTGGTGGCCCGATCAGGCAAGCAGATTTTCAACCCGACATTGACAAAATTAGAAAAATCTTGTTTTTTCCATGTCATGCTTCATCTTTAATCACATGTTTGATCAGGAAAGAGTGATATTGTGAATAGTAAAAAAGTTTACTCATGACGCAGACTTTTGGCGCATACAGAACCATGTGGCCATGTTGGTTCCGTAAGTGTTGGTGATTAATTGTTGCAAAGTGCTGGGCATCTACCTATTTAATATCAAACAATTGTACCAAAACATATAAGACTGTGGTTCTTTGCCTGGTGGTCCCCTTTAATGGAATCATTCTAGAAGTTGTAAACACAGTCATCTAGATTCAGGGAAGTGAAAGTGATTCAAGAGAAACCATACAAAATCTTGAATGTTAGCTGGACAGAATAATAGGTGTTAATGAGCAACTTAATAACAATGGCAAATCTCTGGATTTCTTTGTTGTTTCAAAATGTACCAAACGTTCCAAACGTACGCATGGATAGAAATGGTGCCGTCATAGACATTTGGCGCATACGGAACCATGAGGCCATATTGGTTCCGTAAGTGTTGGTGATTAATTGTACGGTTTATGAATTACACAACCCGTTGCAAAGTGTTGGGCATCTATTTAATATCGAACAATGGTACCAAAACATATAGGACTGTGTGGTTCTTTGCCTGGTGGTCCCTTTTAATGGGATCATTCTAGTAGCTGTAAACACAGTCATCTAGATTCAGGGAAGTGAAAGTGATTCAAGAGAAACCATACAAAATCTTGAATGTCAGCTGGACAGAATAATAGGTGTTAATGAGCAACTTGATAACAATGGCAAATCTCTGGATTTCTTTGTTGTTTCCACGCTCCTTATGCAATTGTAAACAACTTCATGAAATGTTCATTAGTCCACCTTAGTTCATAAACACCTACAGGATATGTGTGGGTGGGGAAATGTCATTTCAATGTCTCCACTTCAAATGTCATGATGACAATGTTTTGGTAAATAACTGAGATTCGGGAAGCCATACAAGTATGTCTTGTGTTTATTTCACTGCTTCATTAGCCAAGGTTCCCCTTGTAAGAAAGTACTGCGGTACTACTGCAGTAGTACTGCGGTACCCGCAGTACATTTACTCCGGTAAATTGGACGGTTGGTCACTAAATTTACTGCGATAGTACTGCGGTACAAGTACTGGGGTACTACTGTGGTACTACTGCAGTAATACTGCTGTACCTCGGTACTACCTCAGTACTACCGCAGTACTACAGTACGAGTACCGCAAATTTTGCGATAGTACTGCAATTGTACTGCAGTACTACTGCAGTAGTACTGCAGTAGTACTGCGATGTACCACATGTACTACGAATAATGCAGTAGTACTGCAGTACTACTGCAGTACTACTGCAGTTTTTCTGCAGTACTCACAGTACTTTTTTACAAGGGTCCACACTACAACTTATTTTGCTAGTGACCCAATCAGACAAGTAAAATAATTTTCTTTCAATTTGTGTAGCCCCCCCCCCCCCCAAAGCTAAAATAACATTTCAATGTCAGTCCCCAAAATGCTTGGGGTTAGGGTCTATGGAGAATGCATGTTATATAGCAAAACTAATCAGTCCTGAACGGGTTAAATTGATTGAAAAGATTGAAAAGATTTGATGTAGAACACTACTGCAGCTGTTAGATAGACATGGCCTTTAATTAAAGGGGACCACCAGGCAAAGAACAACACATTATTACATGTTTTGGTACCGTTTTGTGATATCAAATAGATACCCAACATTTTGCAAAGGGTTGTGTAATTCATAAACAAAGCAATTCATTTCCACCACTTACGGAACCACTACTATTTCCTGGTTCCATACGGGCCACACATTTCCGAGTGCGCCAATGCTATTCACGCGTACGTTTGTAGACAATAGAATCCCAGGCGATTCGTTCGCGGTGGTACCCTTTAATAAGCAACGGTGACTATTCTGCATTATTATTTGTGCCCGGCTATAGCAATACCCTGCACTTGTCGGTAATTCATGTTGTGCGTAAAACACTTATGATTGTAAAATTGTAACAATCATATCTTCGCCAATTATTGACCAATTTGTTAGAACAAAGCATCAAATGAAAGCTTGTGATGATGGTATGAAAATCTACATTTTGATTTTTATCGACAAGTGCAGGGTTTTGCTATAGCCGGTCACATTTTGTTCTTTACTTAACTAATATTTTGTTCCAAAATTAAAACAAACCTCTATTTAAATTATATAATGATTCTTTAAGTAAATAAATTTTCCTTTAATTATTTACTTAGGTTTCTGAAGATTGTTTTGCAGTTTACCGAAAATCTGGCCACTCACACCAGCAGTGCGAGGAACAAGTGGGATGAGGGTGCGGAGCTAGCAGAGTCGTTCATGCAAAGAGTCAACAAGTATTATTTAGGGGCGGAGCAGAAGCAACAACTAAAGCAACATAAAAACAAAGGTATGGGACTGATATTGTATTAATAAGTATTTCATTTCATACTTTCTCTCAACTACCGAATTGTTTCTCTCAACTACGGAATAGTTAGATATTCCTGACAACATTTTAATGCACCATGAGCATGCCATATTTTGTTTGTGTGTTCGTGTACAATGGTGAATGTTTCATTGTTAAAACTCACATTTCATGATGCTACTATACAGATCGCATCATCATCATCATCATCATCATCATCAATATACGGAAATAGAAGGATTTCTCCTGTAGGCTTTCCGGTCTTCTCTTCATTAATCTATTATAAACTTCAACTCTTTTTAGTTGTGATTTGCAGGGTACTAGTCAACCGGGTTAACACCCTACTCTTTTCGAGAAGTTGACTAGGTTCTTAGCGTACATGAGGTGTGACTGTCTCATACACGGGACCTCCATTTATCGTCCTATCCGAGGGACGGAGTGTTTTTTCCGCGAATCCTCTTCCTGCGTAGGAAGCACGGCCGGGGAGGGCGATAACACACAACGGGAGTTAGCTCGTATTTTTATGCGTGATGGAAAAACGCATTGTCCGATATCCGATGGTAGGGATCGAACCGGGTACCTCTCGCGTCGGAGCCGCACGCTCTCCCGACTGAGCTAACTCGCCTCCCCCCATTTGTTGAAGTGTACATTTTTGGAAGGCTTGTAATGCCCAACCAATCACTAATAAAAACATTTTATGTTTTATGACATATTTTTGCACACCATCGTAGTACCTTTAAGCATGAAAATGTGTTAACAATCGGTTCAATGACGCTATACTGACACATCCGCTTAATAAAGTGTACATTTTTGGGAGGCTTATATTAGTTTTAGACTCATCACAAATTGTCAGCATGCAACGCCCAGAACCTAATTGCCCTTTGCTGTATATAACCAGATTTTTGCGGACTCCTCTTTGAGGAAGGAATGTTGGGCTAAATTTAGGTCCGTGATTTCCGCTGCCTGGTAACGTAAAGTGGATCTTAAATTAGTCCCCGCTTTCCTTCCAGAAATGTCTTTGAACTTGCGAGAGAGGTAGAGAGAGAGGAAGCATAAGAGGAAGACAAAAGAGAGACAAAAGGGAAATAAAAGTTAGTAAACAAAGAGTGAGAGAGAGAGAGAGAGAAGAGAGAAATTGTCAGAGAGGGGGAGAGAGGGTTTGGGTGTGATAATGAAACTGAAAGTTCGGTAACATTGAAAGCAATTTGATTGTCAAGACCTTGTTTCCATGCAGTTCAACCATGGTTAATTTGCCTGCTCATTTCTAAAGGAAAGATTATGAGTAAACTAATAATGAAGATGTTATTCTTGTTCATTAGATAATACTTTGCTTGCATTTTCTTTTCTTAGATGACGTATATCGTCACTTGTTCAGTTGAAGAAGATATAATTACAGCTCATAATTCAAGACAATTTGCATGTACGTCATGTGCAACATTGTCAATACTTTGAAGTCTAAGTTGAAAACTCATTTGTTTAAGTCAGCTTTTATAGTGATTGTTAGTTTTCTGTTTATATACATGTATGTCCACCCTGTAACTTAGTTTTTGTTAATTCTATGTTGATCTTAACAAGCGCTTAGCGGCTTTTTTGCAATATGCACTATACAAGTGTCTTTTATTATTTTTTTTTTTTTCATCTGGCAACCTTGGCCAGGGAAAGGTATAAATTCCTCTTCGGGTTGCCAGATAAAGATGATTGTTAATTGTTGAAATGTCGCACTTTCTCAAGTTAGATTTTGTTCTCCCTAAACTTCTTAATGTTTCTATGTACTTACTCAAGTTAGATTTTGTCTGCGTACACTTCTTGATTAGATAAATGTTCCTACATGTATGTACTTGCTTAGTTTATGAAGGTGACTTGTACTTTGCGGAACGTGACTGGAAGATGACTAATGACAAAAAGTGGTAAGAAAAAACATATATGTCAGTCATATAGGGCAGAGCTTTCGGAACTAGCAGATTATTTATAAAATGACAAGTAACACAACTAAACATGGAATCAAACATAAAACAAGCAAAAGTTGTACTTACTCAAGTTAGATTTGTTTCTTTGTTAACTTCTGGATTAGAGAAATGTTCCTATGTACTTGCTTAGTTTATGAAGGTGACTTGGATTTTGAACGTGACAGATGACTAATGACAAAAAGTGGTTAGAAAAGACATATGTAAAGTCAAATAGGGCCGAGCTTTTGGACCTAGCAGATTAGTTATCAAAATGACAAGTAACACAACTAAACATGGAAATATAAATGAAACAAGCAAAATGACAGTGCATAACAGGCACAGGCTAGTTAACCTGTTCCCTTTGAGATTCTGAAATCTCCATAGACTTTGTACATGACCCACCTGGTTCCCGTAAACAAGGGGTTAAACAGAACAAGTGATGACAAGCAAAGTTTATGGGGCTGGTCGGACAGCTAGGAGCAGGCTAGAGTGATCAGGACAAAAAAGAAGCTTGTCCACTATTTTGGGCTGGTCAGGACAATAATTAGGAGTCAAGTGTAAAGCTTGAAAGATAGGGAATTAGTAAAGACAAAATATATATACTGAAGCTCTTTGATTCATTGTGCCCTGATCTGTTGCTCATCCTCTAATACAGGGCACGATGGTATCACTAGCTGGCCCATTGGGACCGAGGCCTCCAAGGCCAGTAAAAGTCTTAAAGGGACTTAGTCATTGTCCAAATCCTGAAAATCCAATTTGAATTCTAACGGTTCCCTCATGCCTCGTTGTTTCGGTTTTTCAAATTTCCCTTTCGTTACAAAGATATGCACGATTGAAGTGTTCAGATAATAAATTATCCGTTGGATTTTCGAAACCGTGTACAAATTGAATGCAGTGAGTTAGTGAATATCACTTTACATTTTTGCTCATTACTCGGCCATGCAATGTCTGTTTGACTTGAAATTTTCACACAATACCCTGTGGACATATCAGATAACAACAATATACATTGCATCAACCATCCATCACTTTTTTCACATGTCAACAAAGTTACTGGATCCCTTTAATTTGGAGGCCTGATTGAGCATTTAAATTGTTCAAACTAACAATGGCAGGGTGAGACAATCTTTCTTTGGTCCATGTAATAAATTGAACCCATGTACAAAATTTTGAATTACCAATTTAGTGATTTAAATTCAATCTTTCGACTGAAATAACTTAGCTAGGTTCTATTCAACACTCTACTATAGATCTAGGTTGTAAGACAGAAAGGGTTAAAAAATTCACTGGCAGTTGTGCAAAATAACTCATTACAAATTTGCGCTCGAGAAAATAGTTACTTTGTATTTGTACTCCATATTCTATTTCAGAATACAGTGTATTATGATCTAAACTGAACATTGAACTGCCAATTATGACCAGTTTATCAAAGTAATTAAAAGTAATAAAGGGCCATGTTTTCCTTAGCTCTTTCTCTGTACGCTAGTTTCAAACTGCAACCCATTTCTGTGTTTAATGGTACTTCTTTAAATCCTTTTTGAAGAACTTAAATTATGATAGTTTTATTAAAAGTAATTAAGAGTCATGCGCACACTGATCTATGATTGATGAATCCCTGAGGTATACTTTCGTTTTCATTTCATTATTCAGTTATTTATAAATCTCTCCTTCTCTCTCTTCCTCTCTCTCTCTCTCTCTTTCTCTCTTCATCTCTCCTGCTTTCTCATGTCTTATTTGACAGCTCAATGAACTCATGAATAGGTTCGTTGACTTGGGTATTAGGTGATGTCACTTGCATTTAAATTGATGTTTTGTTCTGACTGAAGCATCTTTATATTTTGATACTCCCACTTTTGGTTTTAATAGATACATTTAATTTATCAGACATCATCATGAGGTTTTGTTAACATTAGGTTTTGGAAAGTGGAATCTGTTTGCTTGACTACAGTCTATAAATGAATGGACCGCAGTACATGTACATAAGAGCACACACATTGGATTTTTGTTTGTTTTTACATCAGAAACAATTAAAATTATATTTAAAAGAAAACTGGCCAAGAAAGTTGAAAACATGATTCACTTCCGATGAGCCTGATAAAAATGACATCATTTTAGCAACAACAACTTGTGTTTTTTTAGCACACATTGGGGCTTTGTTTAAATACTAAACACATAATTTAGTATTTGGGGACATGGGAAACATTTCAACCTTGCTTAAATAAAGTGATTTAAACAAATTTGCATGATTTCATATTCTTGAAAATAAAGAAAGAGCACATATATATGACATAGGAGAAATATTGTTCGTCATGATATTATTTATATAGATTTGATTGATTGTCTGAGTTGTAGGCGTATTACTTTCTATTTTCTATTTTGTTCTTTTCTTTTTACTATTAATGGGAACCTGGTGGGCTAATGTATTAACTCTATGGGTATTGCAACATCTAGAAGGGAATAGGTTACTTGAATAAAAAAAGGAAGGACATTTTTTGATCGAATATAGTCATTCAGTTATTGATTTTAAATGTAACTTTTCTACTTAGTGCATGATCTAAAAAAATATATATAACACCCTATACATGTAGTGATAATTAAATTTTCTCTTCTTAATTGAATTCTTGTTCGGTTACTTTCATGAAAACAGTTAATTTTATAGATGTGTTTCATTTCTAAAGGATGAATGATACTTTCCATATTGTGACAAAAATGTGGCATCATCGTGGCAAATAAGTTTACTGAGTATTAATTGTTCGTTGACTCACGATGTAGTTACGACATACAGCAAGCTGAATGAAGTGATGCGATGCGTGGACGCAAGTTTTAACGTTGTGTCGCCACAGTTGAGTTGGTTTGATTTGGTTGTGGTATTACGTCGTGATTGATGGTGTCACAGTTCGTCGCACATTGTGCAGTCCGGCTATTGTTTGATGTGGGTTGTGTGTGACCGCCGTCACGCGTGGAGTTGTCATTGGGTCGCGTCACTGGCGTGCGATGGATGGGTGGTTCCGCTCTAGCTTGCTGAACTTCAGAGTTCTGGGTTAACAATGGAGCGGTGCGATGGGTTTGCGTTGTGTAGTGGCGGCGGATGATGGGCATCCATGCGTTTTCTGTTTCAATTTAAACAAAAATAACTTAAACAGGGACAATGGCATTGAAATAGAAAACGCATGGATGCCCATCATCCGCCGCCACTGCACAACGCAAACCCATCGCACCGCTCCATTGTTAACCCAGAACGGTGAAGTTCAGCCAGCTAGAGCGGAACCACCCATCCATCGCACGCCAGCGACGCAACCCGATGACAACTCCATGCATGACGGCGGTCACGCACAACCCACATCAAACAATAGCCGGACTGCACAGTGTGCGACGAACTGTGACACCATCAATCACGACGTAATACCAGAACCAAATCAAACCAACTCAACTGTGGCGACACAACGTTACAACTTGCGTCCACACATCGCATCCCTTCATTCAGCTTGATAAAGGCCAGCAGAAGCAGCCGAAACATTGCTGTACATGTATATCGTAACTACTTCGTGAGTCAACAAACAATTAATACTCAGTAAACTTTCCATATTACTTGTAAGTAATTTGGGATGGGCTATAATTTTGGTTACTTGCATAATTTGATATTATGACAGAAAGAAGATAACATCCTGGAAGTGAATCTAAAATATCTGACAGGAAGCATGATTGATTTCTTGCTGGAAGATATTCAAGATATTTAAAATAGAAGGACACCTGCATAAGTTGCATATTCTGATAATTAAACCAGAAGTAAAACTTAAATAACTGACAGAAATCAATATTTACAGGTATATCCTCCAGAAAGATGGCTTAAAAACAAATTACTGTTCATATTTAACAATGTCTGCACTATCTATATAAATGGAAATGTTCTTTTAATCTTGATAGAAGAATTGTTGTCATTTAAATCCATGTGTAATTGAAAAATGTGAAATGAGGAAGGATGTGATTTGTGTTAATTTGTTTTGACTTTTTTTCATTTCTGATTGAAAGGTGTCGATATTACTCTCAATTTCCTTTTGTAAAAGTATATTTTTAGTAAATATAGTTCTAATTTCCCTCTTATAACCTACTGCTCATTTATAGCTCATTAATCAGCATTTTATAGTTTGTGGGGTATAATCACTTGCATGATTTGCATGATTTGATGTTTGGAAGGAAAGGAAATATATTGCTAAATATAATCTTGAATCGCAATATCCCACAGGAAGAGATATTAATTTCCTTAATTTGCCAGGTTGTTAAACATTCATTGGAATGATTATAGAACTCTTCATTTCAATGTCTGACATTCTAATTTTAAAAAGGAAGTGTTTTATTTTCTATATTTACATTTTTAGTTTTATGTATTAAATTTAAATCCATGTTGATAAGAAGAAAGATGTGATTTGGTTGATTCATTCAAGATATTTTTTTCTGTGCAGATTGATTAACTCTCAATTTCCTTTCAGATTTTATTTTTAGCTAGGCAGCAATTTCCCTCTCCGAACTAGACTTACTGTTCACCAAACCAGTCTTAAAGGGACTTAAAGTAACATTGTCTTAAAGTAACATTGTCCAAATCCTCAAAATAAAATTGTTATTCTAGCGGTTCCCTCATACCTTGTTGTATTCATATTACCAATAAAATCATGGGACAGGTTTCGGTTTTTCAAATTTCCCTTTCGTTACAAAGATATGTACGATCAAAGTATTCAGATAAGAAAAACTCAGGTGGAGTTTTTCTTACCGTGTACAAAGTGAGTGCAGTTAGTTAGTGACTATCACTTTGCATTTTCGCTCAGTACTTGGCCATGCAATGTCCATTTGACTTGAAATTCTCACACAACACCCAGTGGACATATCAGATAACAATAATATACATTGCATCAACCATTCATCACTTTTTGCACATGTCAACAAAGTTACTAGATCCCTTTAAAGAGATCTAGTAACATTGTCAGAATCCTCAAAACTTACTTGGAACTTTTATTAAATGATTCTCACTAGATGGTAGACGTTCCTGATTATACTAGTTTCATATGAGTATGATTCATATCTCTATATTTAAATTTCTAAGTATACCAGAATGAATGTCATTTTTGTTTTGTCAATTTCTGCTTCGCAAACTCCAGACATCTTTGACTGAATTTTCTGAAAGATTGATTTAACCCATGTAGGAGACAGGTCCTATTTACTGGGGCTTGGGTGTATGGGGAGGCGTAGTCAAGGGCGTCAACAGCTTCTCGAAAGTGGGGGGGACATCAGCGAGGTTGTGGGAGGAGGTGTCCCCTCCCACAATAGGGAGCTTTTGCACTTTTGGGCTTGAAATTGTGCGATTTGGTGCATATCTGAGACAGAAATTTCACATATAATGTACATGTATGTCAGAGTGAAATCTATGAAATCTATGGATCAAACATACATATTGTATACACTTATGAAAAAAAAGTGGGGGGACAATCCCCTCCACTTTCAAAAGT
This sequence comes from Echinarachnius parma, assembly GCA_037951105.1. Taxonomy (NCBI): domain Eukaryota; kingdom Metazoa; phylum Echinodermata; class Echinoidea; order Clypeasteroida; family Echinarachniidae; genus Echinarachnius; species Echinarachnius parma. The sequence continues at coordinate 53,791 of JBAMJV010001212.1, read as the reverse complement.
GGGGGGGGGGGACATGTCCCCCCCCCCCCCCGTCCCCCCCCTCCCCCACCTGTTGACGCCCATGTGCGTAGTATACATAAATCAAATCATCTTTGATGGGTCAATGTAATCAAACCTAAATCATTTCTACAGTAGATGAAATAGAAGTGGCAGCGAAATAATTGGCGCATCATTTTTTTTTAGTGGCCATATTAAATTTGAAATTATACAAATTATTTGGACACAACTGATTCTTAAATGTGTGACAGTCAGAGCTGCCAAGTAGTGCGGATTTTCCGTATTTAGTACGTATGTAAATACGGAAGTACGATTTGTAAGAAATAAAATTAAATTTTTATTAAAATTTTTTTTTTCCCTTTTCTTTTCTTTTAATAGTTACAGTCTGAAAATGGCAACAAAATTTACCTTCAACCCTTATAAACTATTTCTAAAGATACATGATACATATAAAATATAATAAAAACAAATAAATAAAACAAATAAATAAAAATGCTGCAGAACCAACTTTTATATGAACGCACTCATAAAGGGTATTTTTGCTGCGCGATTTGGCTTCACAAAAAATATGATTTTTTAGGATAGTATTAAAAGTATGATTTGTTTTTCTCTAAGAGGTTGGCAGCTCTGCACCAATGCATATTTAGTGGCATGCTCATTCATTATGTATGTTTTGCACTAATAAAAATAGAAAAAAATATAAATTTTCTCAACAAATATTTGCCCCGCGGAAAAATGCTGATTTCCTCAGCAAAATACTGATTTTTTGGTGTGAGAATACTGAAATGCTCAAATGGAACTTGGCAGTGACTGACTGATGTGATGGCAAGAAAGAACAATTAACACAGTCCTTTTCAGGACAAACAAATCTCTCCTCGTCCTCATGATGTCTCAATTTACTACTACCAGATTGAGTGCAAAGGCAATAGGGCAGCTGGGTGAGTTATACCCTTTTCATAGTGGTTCTATCTGTGTCACACCGATGAAAATAGTGATAGAATTTGCCTTATGTAAACGAAGGTGAAACCGACGCTTGCCCGTGTGCGCCATTCATACTGCTGGTGAAATTCACTCGCTGGGGAGAGCCTCGGCCGGAAGTGAAGAATTATTGCGTAATCGCTTGCTAGCTGGGCGCTACAGTGGCCGGAACAAAATAATGACCCCCCAGTTTCATCGGTGATTTTCTCCCGAACCCATTCAAACATAGCATTTCATCGGAGTCACACCGATAGAAAGATAATTTTTCCTGCTCTGGAGCAGGAGAATTTCATCGCCTATTTCTCTTCTTTCTATTGGCTATTTCCCCTGATATTTCTCCTCGATCTGTACCTATCATAGTGGTCGTTTTATCGGATGCGTCCGGACGCATCCAATGAAAATCAGCGCACTATGAAAGGGGTATTAGACAAGCGAGTGGAAAAAAAGATCTCATGTAGCCGAATATGTTTCTTGGAAATTTCATGTGTAATTTAGAGTATGTAATTAGTTGAACATGAGTTTGCAGTACTTATAGGGTGCAGCAGAAGTTTGACTCATTTTCATTTTCAAAGAAACCCTCATGGCAAGGAATTCTCATGATCACATTTCGATGAAGACAAAAAATGAAAACCCAGATGTAGACTACTGGGTGTTAAATAAAACTCTTGGCACTTTTGATTGTGAATAATTCAAGTATGGCATGAATTATTTCCATATTGAAGCAGAAGAAAGCTGAAAGTGTGAATTTCTGTTGCGTATGGTCGGTCTTGTTGCATAATTTATTCCCAATTTCATACAATTAATCAATGTTTCTAAAAGTAGATTTCAAAAGTTGGTTAAAAAAAAAGAAACCTGGCTGTACAAAAATTGATAAGCTGTGTGCAAGTCAATGAGTGTATATATGTGAGTGAAATCCAGTCCATAGCTACTATTTATGAGATGAGAGAGGGATTTTGCCCTCCATTGCCCCCACCCCCCTTCCCCCCCCCCCCTCCCCTGCCAACATTTGAGCTAATCCAAGCCTCCACACTAACTTGTTTCTCATTGCCCATCTGTGTTTACAACAAGGAAAGAATTAATTTGTCATTTTAGGGGGCTACTTTTCAATCTGATGGATATCATAAAATATTTCACATAATACCCTTAGATGGTAATTTTAGGGGCTACCTACTCATTTCAGGGGGCTATTTTGAAAATTAGGGGAGCAAGGTAGCCCTCAGCCCCCGTGTATTTCCTACCCTGGTTTACAAGTAAAATCATAAATTGTTAAATTCTACTTGCCCAGACAGAACATATATTTGCCCCCAAACCTTTTTATCCGCCAACGAAGTGGCCGGAGGCATTATGTTTTCGGGTTGTCCGTCCGTCCGTCCGTCCGTACGTACGTCCCGTTTTCGTTCTCGCGATATCTCAAGAACCAGTTGACAGATCAATTTCAAACTTGGTTTGAGTGTACATATTGGGGGGACAATGATCTGATTAGATTTTGGGGTTCATGAGGTCAAAGGTCAAGGTCACAGGACTCAATATATAAAAAAATATCTTGTTCTCGCGATATCTCTAGAACCGGTTGACAGATCAAATTCAAACTTGGTATGAGTGTATATATTGGGGAGACGATGATCTGATTAGATTTTGGGGTTCATGAGGTCAAAGGTCAAGGTTACAGGACTCAATGTATGTTAAAAAATGCCTCGTTCTCGCGATATCTCTAGTTATTTATGTGAAACAAACGAAAACATTAATTGCGCTAGGTGTACAATGTAGCTCAATCAAGGAGGTACGAGTCTTGTACCTCCTTTGCTCAATCTACACTTCGCAAATTTCTCACTTGTACCTGAATGAGATTTGTACATAAGTAGTTACATTTCTCTCTGGTACTGTTGAATAGAAAAGTTATTTGCCTGATTGGGCAGCCAAACTAGATCATCATATATATATATGAAATGTTCAATCGAGCAAGTACTTGGTGTGTCGAGCCCTGGCCATACCATTTGCAAAAGTTGAGGGAGAGTTCACGGCCCTATATCTGTCACTTCGTTTGTCCTCTGCACTTGAGAGATGAGAGATGAGAGTCACAGATTCCTTTGTGCACTTTCAAAAGGAAAGTGATTTGTGATATACATATAATATAGCTAAGAGGGGTGCAAATGGAAGGGACAGTTGCCCCCACCCTCTGCCCTGTGTGAATCCTTGCACCCTCACCCATTCACTGTCACCCTTTTTCAGCTTAACATAAAGAATGATGATTATAGGAAACAGTTATGCTTATTGTTGGGGGGGGGGGGGGGGGGGGGGGGGACTGCTGGTCGCTGCCACCATCATAAAATGTTCTATACCCTTCTCTGGCCCCCTCTTGTATGTTGACCCAGGAAACGCCTCTGCTTTAGGGGATCAGATCTTGAGAGTATGAAACCAAAGCTAAAATTAATCATATCATTGGGGGAGATTGAAAAAGGCGTTAAAGGGGACCACCAGGCAAAGAACAACGCATTATTATATGTTTTGGTACCGTTTTGTGATATCCAAAATAGATACCCAAAATTTTGCAAAGAGTTGTGTAATTTATAAACAAAGCAATTAATTTCCACCACTTACGGAACCACTATTATTTCCTGGTTCCGTACGGGCCAAACATTTGCGAGTGCGCCAATGCTATTCTAATGCTAAAATAAGAGCGAGCTTTAAAAATTGGGTTAAAAGTCATCGCCCACAATGGATTAAATTTAGACCTACAGGATAGCTACGAACCTTTCTTTTTAATTTATGCTCTCTCAATTTTGTATGTTTCTATCGCATTTCATGAAAAGAATGTGTATCCTCTTACATGGCAACACATGAAGTCTGAACAAATATTTACAGCATGTTCATGATAATTTGTGAAAACAAGATCACCTTGGTACTCCTGACAAAAACACTTTTTATAGTTGCAAAACTGGATATTTATGATGTGCAATGTTGGACATAATGATAAGTACTCAAAGTATTTCCTTGTTTAGGTAGATGGTAATTATTCTGATATTTCAACCCATCTAAAAGTATTTCATAATGGTAATACAGTATGTACACGTTAGTGTTTTTCATAGACTCTAGCCCAAAGTATTTATGGTATAGCCCTTGCATAAAACTTTACTATATTGGTCTAGATATCCCACATATAGTTTCAAAGCGGATTGATTTCATTTTTAGAAGTGTTGTTATTTAAACTAGTATGTCTATTTGCCAAGATATACGCTAATATTTGTGAACGGCTACAGCGAAACCCACCACCTGTTGGCAAAAAATCAAATTTAAGATTTATATATCATTTGAAAGGGCTATTCATCAGCTTTGATGAGTTACCTATCTCAATTAATTTGGATAATAATTGACAGAGTTACATATCATTTTATATCTCAAAATGTGTTAAGTTAAAACTTAGATATCGACGATTCAAATAAGACAATTACTATTGAAACCATGCATAATGGTTTTACAAAATCATGATTAACTTTTCACTGGATTAATATTTCAAGTTGATTTATTTTGCATAAAAAAGAGCAAACGTTTAGCTTGCTAGTTATGCCAAAATCTTCATTTTGGGCCTGGGACTAATTTTCAACTTTGGAAGCCCATAACTGCAAAACATAATTACCAACAAGTTGTGGGTTTTCTATAGTTGGTCACATTTAAAGCCCAATACCAGTTTTGAGAAAGTAGCCGAAAACATCTATATTGACCAATATTGTTGAATAAGTATTTAAAAAGGGCTTGTGTGGTAAAATCCGAACGTAAGCATCATTAAATACAGAAATATCGGAAGAAATCCAATGGCCGCCCGTGAAATTTATAAATCCACCGCCCGTTCGCACCTGTCCGAGCCACTAGAGCTGGGCTGGAGATATCGACAAGCCCGTTTAGCGAAGACCACGTGTAGAGCACGAGGTCATTTGCACGTAGCGTATGCGCGATTCCGCGTTGGCGGTACGATTTACAGTAAATCAGTTTTATAATTTTGCAAATATATCAATTAGTAGGCGGTTTCCTGGCCAAATTTATATAATCCCATTTTTAGTAAAATTATATTATTTCACATGGTTGGTAAAAAGAGCATTCATTTCATTTTTGGGGGGTGGGGCGTTTCCCACTACTGTCATTCACCTTTAATAAGAAACTGTCAGAAGAAAAAGATGAATTGGAAAGGAAAGTTGACAGGGAGTTCACATGTCAGTTTAAACTGTTCATCTTTCGTTCTTGAGCAGTAATGCTGGTTATTGTAACATCAATATTGAAAGTTGAGTTCTTCAATAGTAAAAAACGGAAATGAAAGTGCAAGTGTGTGGTGAAAATATTTTTAAAGTGGTTGCCTCTGATCTAAAGTAAAAACTTTGACCATCTGTTTAAGATTAAAGAGGGATAGTTGAGTTTTGGTATATAGGGCGCTTCAATAAATAATTTGTTCGTGAGGTAATGAATAGCAGAGTGTAAAATTTGAAAGAGCAGGCAATAATAATGACGAAATGAACTTGATTTGATCAGAATTGGTTCCGAAAAACTTGAAATATCAATAAATATATCAGACCCACATTTATTTTAAAATTTGTTATAATGCTTACACTTTTTTGAAAATTTACCAAAGAGGTTTTTAAATAATTGTTAATAATCTTGCTATCAAATCATTATTTTAACAAAACATCACATTCACATTTTAAAAATAGAAAATGGTTGAAACCAATATGTTTTTAGAGAGCACCCTTTACATACATTTTAGGTAAATTAGTTTTCCTTGTCACAGCGGTAATAATGCATAGATTTTGTGAACATTGCAAAACAAAAATGCAGTATATACTTTCACAACTGAAAACAATAGGAAACAATTAAGTATAAAAGAACAGAGAGTAGTTGAGACAAAATTCTTTATCTTAATACTTTATGTAGCAATGTTGTATCATAAAGTTGTACATGCTGTAGATGACTTTGTGCCACTTTTGTTTCTATAATAACAATGGGCGTGTCACCGCGTGAACTCTCTATACACATTGACACAGACAATTCTGTCACTTCTGTATTAAAATGTAAATCATTTCGTGAAAGATACTAAAGATTTAATAATGAAGCGTATAGAAGGTGTCAAACTCTCCAAACAATCTGTCAATATATACACTTCCCTTTACGCTAGTGTGTGCTTTTCTCAAAATGTTTGATTATGATTCTCTTTTTTGCTAGGCACGTTTTTTTTTTCTAGATCAAGATAAATCTACGAAATAATGCAGTGTTAACATTTTTGTGAGCCATGTCCATTGTATGATTATATCCATGGGCAGCATATGAAGCCAGGGGGGGGGGGGGGGGGTGTGAGAGGGGGCACAGCTTCCATGAGAGTATGAAAATGCTGGTAATGTACAGACAATTTTCCTTTCTAATTTTGGCAGCAAGACTGTCTTGCCAGGCAAAACAATGTAATGCAAAATGTAATCAGGCCAAGTAAGTGATGGTTGCCCCCAAGCCGTTTGAAACATTTCCCCCCAAAATTCCCATTGCCATTTCCATTATGAGTCATTGTGTCCGTTTCCATATTGTCGGGTAAGAGTAGAGAAGGACGCTAAGTTGATTTTTGCCTAAATTGATTTAACCAAACCATCTTGTAGGGCAGAGTCTCTTGTACGTGATGCAACATTTTTAGATAATAACTATGTCTAATTTTTAGGAATATTCCACAAATATAAAAGAGAGCGACATTGGTTTCTACAGGTCTTTCCAACTTTAAACATGATTATCTCAAAGTATTAAAAAAAGTTACTTAGCGTCCTTATCTTTCTCAACTGCCTATATGTGTGCTGAGAAGCAGCTAGCAGCAGTAGCTGAATTAGCACAATCAAACAAAGATAGGTGTTGGCCAGTGCTATATTTAGAAGCAGTCGTGGCTGGCTGGCTATAGTGGGATGAAATTAGATCTATAGAATGCCAAACAGCGAATATAGATTACTCAAATATTTGGCAAAGCTGTCTTCCCGGCTGGCTATGTACATGTATTAACTTGGTTTGCTTTGCCGGGATTATTATTTAGCATTGTCACATGCTATTCAGTTTATTTTTAGAAATCCTTTGTTTGGAAGCATCAATCATTCTTGCACATTTGTCAATTCTTTTCCCACAACTGCGTGTATAAAATGCCACTGTTTGATCTGCCTTTAAAAAATGTATCTACCCTGTCTTTTGATTCAAGCACATGAACGCAATCAAGAAAATACATTTACTGAGCTATATTCAAATATAATTAATGCAAATCTACAAGTTTCACATTATGTATGTATAAACTAAACATGAATCTTGAATGTTATACAACTAATCTGTATCTGCTAAAGGTACTATCTTCTAGTACTGCAAACATAATTTCCTCGTATTGAGGCTTTTCACGTACCCGTTTCATTTTATTCTATCCACATTCATTTTACTTGGCTCAAACACGGTTTTGATTAGACATTGGCTGTGTTCAGAATCACAGCTAGATAGCCAGAAAAGCCAGTAGACAAGTTTGCCTCGAGAGTATCACTCCCACAGTCCCAAATATCAAACTATAGTAGATAAATGAAAATAAGCAAAGAGAATTTGGCATCCCCAGGAATATATATCTAGTCCGTTTTCCCTGTGTTTGAAGTACATAGCCCACTATGTTTCTGTAGGAAAGTGGTTAACACATCTGTCGCTAATTCCATTTCATATTTGTTAGATGTGCATAGTGTAGTTATTCTACTGAATTGAATACTTTTGAATTTTATTAAATTAAATGTCCAGTAAGACCTTGTTTTTGTGCGAAGCCAGAATTGTTTGAGAAAGCCTGTTAAAAATTAATTAATGTAAAGTGCTCAGAGATAGTTAATATTACCGCAATCTAAATAAAAACAATATCATTATTAATATTATATCTTCACTTTTGTAAAATGGGTGTATTTATTATTGCTTGTGCTCTGAGGATGATCATGAGTTCTGCATGGCAATACTGGACGAACATATTCTCTTGTGATTTGAACCAATGACCTGACCAACGGGGAAGTAACATGACCTATAGACCAAGTCAGATTATTTTTTCAGTTGAGAAAAAGAAGGGCGCTAAGTCACTTTTTATGCCTCCGCCAACGAAGTGGCCGGAGGCATTATGTTTTCGGGTTGTCCGTCCGTCCGTCCGTCCGTCCGTACGTACGTCCGTACGTACGTCCGTCCGTCCGTCCGTACGTACGTCCCGTTTTCGTTCTCGCGATAACTCAAGAACTGGTTGACGTATCAATTTCAAACTTGGTATGAGTGTACATATTGGGGTGACAATGATCTGATTAGATTTTAGTGGTCATGAGGTCAAAGGTCAAGGTCACAGGACTCAATATATATGCAAAAATGCCTCGTTCTCGCGATATCTCAAGAACCGGTAGACGGATCAATTTCAAACTTAGTATGAGTGTACATATTAGGGTGGCAATGATCTGATTAGATTTTGGGGTTCATGAGGTCAAAGGTCAAGGTCACAGGACTCAATATATGTGCTAAAATGCTTTGTTCTCGCGATATCTTAAGAACCGGTTGACGGATCAATTTCAAACGTGGTATGAGTGTACATATTGGGGTGGTTATGATTTGAATACATTTTAGGGTTCATGAGGTCAAAGGTCAAGGTCACAGGACTCAATATATGTGAAAAAATGCCTCTTTCTCGCGATATCTCAAGAACCGGTTGACGGATCAATTTCTAACTTGGTACGAGTGTACACATCTGGGTGGCAATGATCGGATTCGATTTAGGGGTCATGAGGTCAAAGGTCAAGGTCACAGGACACAATATATATGCAAAAATGGCTTGTAATGGCAAAATTTCAAGAACTGAATATCAGATTTCAATCAAACTTCGTACTTGAATGTATCATAAAGAGTCAACGTAGCCAGAAAATATTGGGATCATGAGGTTGAGGTCAAGGTCACATGACTCTACATGCAAAAAAGCTTGTAATGGCAAAATCTCAAGAACTAAATGTCAGATTTCAATCTCACTTGGTACCTGAATGTTTTGGGAGCCAATGTAGCCATCAAAGTTTGGGGTCATATGGTCAAGGTCACAGAACTTGAAATATGTGAGAAAAAAAATTAATTCAGGATATTAAAATCGCGTGATAGCGGAGGCATAATTTTCGACTGCGCGCAGTCGAAGATCCATCTAGTTTATTTTTGAGGTAATCATGTAATTTCACGTTTTATGAAATTACATGATTACCTCAAAAGTTCAAGAAAGAGAAGGATGGCAAGTCACTTTTTTGTTCTTCTGAGATAATCATGTTTTAAGATGGAGAGCCTTGTAGAAACTTGATATAGCTCTATCTTTTATTTATTGAATATATATTCCCAAAAGAATAAATAATTTTAATCATGTTTTAAGATGGAGAGCCTTGTAGAAACGTGAATTGATACATCTATCTTTATTTTTTAATAGATATTCCCAAAAGGATAAATAATTTTTATCTGAAAATTTGGCATCAGGTATAGAAGGATGTGACTTGTAAGGTGGTATACATGCAGAACTCAATTTAGCCAAAAATAGACCCAACGTCCTTCTTACTCTCACCCATTGACTTATCTACTGTAGATATAAACTTTTTTTTTTTTTTCTGGGACAAATAAAGGTGTGATAAGCCCTCCACACACAGAGCCGACTCAACCTGATCCGACTGGTTTTCAGTCAGGCTAGGGTCGGTTTCGCTCAGTTGTAGCCAATTCAACATGTTGAATCGGCCTCAAATGATCTCCGACTGGCTCTAGACCAGCAAAACAGGAATCCTGAGGCATCGTATACATATGAACAAGTTTCCATTGAAAAACGCGCATAAGACTAACACGAGCAGACGACGCGAATCAAGTCTATGCTATATGCATTACAACAACGGCTTTTAATTCACGTTGGAGACGGACTGTGTACCTGGACAATGGCAGCGCGCTCCACACACTGCGCGTAAACGTATGTCCTTCGCGCATTCACGTTTCTACGTGTTATGTGCCTTACGAGCAAACGCAAAGAATCAAATATAGCTAAAAGTGGAAAATTAAGTTGTCAAGAAACACAAAAAAGGCCCTATTTTCCCGTCTAATAATCAAAATGTTTCTTACATTAGAAGAAAGGTAATTTTGTCCTCTTTGTTTTGGTATCCGAGACGGTATAAAAACGTATCAGGGTAAAATTATACGATCGGCTGAATGAGCGAGGGTTGGTACAAATTCGTCAAATTTCTTCTATTCGCCATAGGGAAGTGGCCATTCTGCCAAATTTTACCAAAAATTCAACGGCAAAAGGCCATATTTTCCCAGTAATGAAACGAGACATAATTGGTACCATTGAAAAGGAAATTTATCACTGATTAATATTCCACCCGAGACGGTATAAATTGTTTAAACGAATTTAAGCTATGAGAGTTTTATTTCACACAGCGCGAGAAAATGGAGCTAAATTCTGTTAATTTCACGTGTTGAATCGCGCTGTGCGGATTGTGTGGAGTATTTGCATCAAAGTTTTCAATATGTGAGCTGAACCGACTGAAATCCAATCAGATCGGGTCGAGTCGGCTCTGTGTGCCGAGGGCTATAGACTCAATAGTCATGCAGGTACAAGATTAATAATAAAGACAGCATCTATGTATTTCTCAGTTATAATACTTATAATGAAAGTATAAAACTTTCCAGTTACGCACAACTTGACACTTACATAGATATGCATATGAGCCACAGGTAGACTCCTCAGTGACTTCTCACTAAATAAATGTGTATGATGAACTCACCCATAAGAAATAATTACCCAGTTGTATAATATAACTGCCACTATACATTGTACATAAACAGTCAATAGGTAATGCACTTGGGTAACATTGGCATGTTATGTCACTGAAGTTATTTCAAGGAGTTAATTAGAGTCGGCCAAGATCAACAGAACATTGCCTTAACCCGTTACCTACATGAACCATATATACTATACGTAACCTCTATGTGCATTGAAGCATTCTAGGGGGGATGAGTTAATGGAGGGAGTCATCAATATTTACATAAAGTTCCAGGAATCAATAATGGGAGAGGCGGAAATACTTATCACTCAGTGATATGCAGGATGTAATTGATTTATAATGTCAATCAATGGGCAGTGTGTTTTAACCCCTTGCCTAAGTTATGAACCAGGGATGTGTTTCACAAAGATCCTAAGTTGAACTTAACTCTAAGTTGGACTTAAAAAGTATGGTAAGCCATTTGTAGCCTTGGAATAGAATATATTCAAAAGCAAAAATGCAAGTATTCTATACTTTTCATAAATGTTACATTAAGAACATGAAATCTCCTTGATAATAGAAACATTTTTTATGATTTGAAACAACATTTTATGCCTTCTAAAGGGACAAATTTTTCAAAGAAACTAATGGCTTTCCAACTTTGAGTTAAGTTCAACTTAGGATCTTTGTGAAACACCCCTTGTGCCCATATTCATAAAAGCCCACCAGCTTTATAGTTTCATGCTTAGTCTATATTGGATGATGTGGCTAGATGTAATGTATAAAATATACAATCTCTTAGTTGCTAACTAGGGTTACTTTTGTAGGTACCTAAGGCTCATCCAGGAAACCCTAGTTAGGGATTATGAAAACTGTTTGTAGTACATTAAACTGCATCATTTGAAATGCACTTAGCATGGAACTATAAAGTAAACATGGTTTTTATGATTCATGGTCCCTGTACAAATTCTATGGAGGTTTTGGAATCTGCAAAGAAACGGATTCATTTTAAACATGCATATAATATTATAACTGTTCAAATTATGAAGGTAATCTTATCCGTATACACATACAGTACATCTTGTTACACATGGGCTACCAGAATGCCATACGCAATAGGTTAAACCCATCCAGCGCTTGTCCTGAAAATACTTGGGCTGGGGTCTTTGGAGAATGAACGTTTTACTGAAATTAAATTGTCCTCATAGGGGTTAGTAGTAAGTTTACATCATAATAAAAAAAAAAGAACCTGAGGTTTGGTAGAGGGGCGCTCATGTTCTCAAAGTGGGGTTACAGCACAGTAAAATCTTGCTTTGGTCATGCAATTTCGATCTTGTAAATATAAAATAAACCATCAAATATTTCAGCTACTGTATAGTACTAATTCTCCCCCATTTGAAAAGGGCAGTGAATTTGTTAAAGGGGTAGTACAGTTTTGGTAAGGCTGAACTTTAGTAACCAAACCTGGACAGTAACATTGTAAACTAATAGTAATATAACTCCACCATGCTAGAAAGGTATACAAAATTACAAACGACTAAGTAAAAAGCCATTATCATTCAAAAAGAGCCATTAAAACACAAGAGGGTGCTCTCTAAAAAGGCATTGGTTTTAACCATTTTTCATACAAAATTATGCATGTGATGTTTTATTGAAATCATGATTAAATAGAGAGATCATCAACAACTATTTAAAAAACGCTTTTGAAAAATTTTGAAAAAGTGTAAGCATTTTTTTGATTTTTTGAAAAATTCATCTAATTATTTGGGCCCCAAATAATTATAAGATCATATATATTTATTGATATTTCAGCCGTTTCTGGACCGATTTTGACCAAATAAAGTTTATTCTGCCATTAAAATTGCATGTTCTCTCAAATTCGACACTCGGTTTTTCATTACCTCACAAAAAAATTGTGATGTGCAGCGCCCTCTCCAAAACCAAAACCCTAACCCTAACCAAAACTAAACTACCCCTTTAATCAAATGTATTTTTACATTTGAAATAAATAATTTGAAATAAATCTGTATAGAAAATATTGCCTGCCGCAAAGACCACAAATAGTTTCCTATTGAGGATTGTAACGTTACTTGTTTTACATAATATATTTGCACTGATACAGAGCAAATCTTTTTAATTCGTACCATTATGAATGGCTCTAGAGAAAACCTGGATTTTAAAACTTCAAATGGAAACTTAACTCTGGTATGATGTTTGGCGAATAAAGCATTCAAGCCTATGAATTAATTTGCATCTGGTTGAGGTTTTTGAGTAACATTGATTTGATTAACTAGTTCCGTCCCAGATGCGTTGAGTCCCATTCAGTTAAACATGGTGAAATGGGATCATATATATATTATGTAATGGTTTATGACGGTATTGTATTATAAAACAATTCATTAATAATGCACTTTTGTGTTTGGAGACTATGTGGTTTATTTTTCTCAGATCATGTTTCACATGTACGTGCATGCCTTTTGGTCTGTCATGCTTTTCATAACGTGCATGGATACATGGATGTCTTCTAATCCTTTTAGATGGAGTAATTGTACCACATTCCCCAAGGTTGCACTCTAAAAACCATCTCTGCGTATGTAAAACTTGATATTCCCTACCTTGCAGTAGTCCCTGGGCGGGCTTTTTCGTTGTTGGCGTTCTTCATTAGCGCCTAACCGGTAATGTTATCAACCAACCCACAGATGAAACCCAGTGGCGTAGCTAGTAGAGGGAGAATGGGATGCTTGCCCCCGCGATCGGCTCTGCGTATTCTTGCCTCCCCTGTCGTCCCTCTGTGGGAACAAAAATAGAGAAGTAATACATCAAATCAATTTTATTTGTTTTTACGCCGTGCATGGTGGCAAAATGGTTTAGCGTGCATTCCATGCTCCGGAGGTCTCGGACTTGATTCCAGGCCGGGTCATATATGCTTTCAAAATGATACCTATACTGCCTTCTAGCGAGGCACTTGGCATTTATTTTTAAAAAGGAGAGGGGAAGTTAAAGGCACAGAACTAACAAAGAACTACCCCCCCCCCCCCTTCTGTAGCTTTTAAAACTACTCATAAGTGCCACCCTTATGCATCTGAAGACGGGGCAGGAACTTTGACTTTTTTATTTTAGACATACGGTGCACCCCCCTTCCTTTGATCCCTTGTTGCCCCCCCACCCCCCCCCCCCCCCCCCCCCATCCCCATCCCCATTGATGATAGACTCTAGCTACTCCCTTGGAATAACCAACCTACTTCTGCCCCAATTATGTATATAATTATGTATTCTATTACTTTGTTTTGTTCTTTTAATTTCTCTTCAATGCTGTGCATTATTTTTAGATCCTTTATGTCAGTTTAAATCAACCAACCCAAAAAGTCCATCCCACTGTCAGTATATTGATCGAACATCCAACCTTCTGGAAAACTACTTCGATTCAGATCCATTCTCCGCTGTTTTCCTTTTTGCTCTGCGCTGCTTTGATTTAGTTCTTTGTATCTGTTGTAAACAACCTATCTATCAATATTCTGAATCAATCATATTCATGAAACCACACTAGTTTCATCCAAAGTCTATTCTGGGTTTTATGGCTTAAAGGGATCTAGTAACATTGTCAAAATCCTCAAAACATTACTCAAGCGATTCTCACATACCTCAATGCATTTGAATTACTGATAGAAGCATGGGACAGGTTTTTCCGCATATCACTTCTGTTATAAAGATATGTATGATTGAAGTGTCCAGATTTGTATTTATCTACTGGATAACTATAACTGTGTACAAAGTCAGTGCAATGAGTTCGCAAATATCACTTTTGTTTTTCACTCATTACTCTGTCATATGATATTTATTTTTCATGGAATTTTCGCACATTACTCAGTGGACATATCAGATCACAGAAATACAACAAAAAATTAACCAGTTTTTGCCAGTTTTTGAAATAGTCAAAAAATAGTCATTAGATCCCTTGAATAAGCGAAACTGCATTTTATTAGTCACCAAGTATGGTTATTTTAAGCTAACCCTAGTTGGCATCTAACTAAAATGAACTATTGTTGCATACTAAGTCCTGTTATCTAATATGGGCCCCCTAAACATACAATTAATTGTCAGACAATTGTCAGACAATTTTTGTGTTTCAATCAGATTTGCCCCTTTGGAATACATGATCTGACTTACAATTGATTGTATCTCTTTCTGCCACGGGGCGATGGTTTCATGAACATTGGGCCCAGACACTCCAAGGGACTGGTTCTGAATTACAGTCTCTCTTCTCCTTTGTTCTGCACTATTTTTAGCTATATATGTACTGTATATTTCTCTATAAACATAGCAGTCCGATCCCACTGCTGTTAATTATGCAACATCCAGACCTTCTGGAGAATGACTACCATTCCATTCTCCCCTCTCTATCTCTATATAGTTTTGTTTTCTTTTCTTTTTGCTCGGCACTATTTTTAGTTCTTTCATATCTGATTAAGATAAGCCTGGCAGTATGCCAGTGTGATACGCGTAGGCTGGCTTCATGGAAACGTAGATAGAGAGAGAGAGGGGATCGAGAGGAAGGGAAAGATGGGGGAGAGAAGATGGGTCCTCTCTGGTGCCATCATAAAGAGTTATTGTCGAGGGAAAGAGAGGGGGAGGAGGGGGAAATAGAGAGCTTGGTAGAATGCCAGTGTGAAACGCGTAGGCTGGCTTCATGGAAACGTAGATAGAGAGAGAGGGAGATGATATGAGAGGAAGGAAAAGCAGGGAAGAAAGTTGTAGAGGAAGAGAGAGGGGGGGGGGTCCTCTCTGGTGCCATCATAAAAAGTTATTGGGGGGGGGGGGGGGGGGTCCTCTGGTGCCATCATAAAAAGTTATTGGGGGGGGGGGAGAGGGAGGAGTGGGAAATTGAGAGCTGGTCGAACAGCGGTTGAAGATAGGGATCTCTAATGGTATGAAGTGTGATTGAAATAGGGAGAGGGGGGAATAGAGATTGGGGAGAAAGGGAGGGGGGGGGGGGAACATGGATTTCTGATGAGATGGGAGTCTGTAAACCTGTTTGGGATTGGTCTAAAACATAGTTTGACTGGGAAATATGATGGAAATACATTTTGTCACAAGATAAAACAGAAATGAATAGGTTAAATGTAATTGGATTTGATTCAAATACAATTTACATGTAGTATGAGAGAGCGGAGGAGAAAAGGTAGAGGGGTGAGAGAGAGGGAGGCAGAGAGGGGGGGGGGGTGGGGAGAGAGAGAGAAAAGGTATGTCGTGGTGAATAGGAAAGGGTACATGTAATTGTTTTTCTGTACTTGTTTCAGATTAGAGACGAGTGAGAGAGTGGGGGAGAGAGAGTGGGTTAGAGAATTCATCACAGTGAAGTCAGAAATGGCAACGGTAATTGTTTTTCTGTCCCTTTTAAAGATAAGAAATAGCATTGGGGGCAGTGGTGTAGCTATGGGGGAGGGTAGGGGGGAGTCTGTGCTCCCCAATAATTTTGAATAACATTAGGGGAATATTTTTTAAACAAAGAAATAGATAAGGTTTGCCCCCCCCCCCCCCCAAAAAAAAAAACAACAACAACAACAACAACAAATAAATAAAATAAAATAAACTACTACTACTACTACTACTACTACTACTATTACTACCACTACCACTACCACTACCACTACCACTACCACTACCACTACCACTACCACTACCACTGCCACTACTACTACTACGAAACTAAGAATAATAATGTGTGTGTGCCCCCTACTTAGTCCGACCACGCTACGCCACTGATCAGGGGAGACTCTAATTACTCAGCGTGTGTCTGACGGCGATGTGTAAATTAATGTGTGGTAAGTGTACATGACAGCTTCAGGTAATAATAAAAGGGCACTTTCATTATGACATTTATTTCATTTGATCTTTCGAAGGACATAGCCCGAGCACCACCAAAAGGGATCTTCATCAACAATATTTTTGTTTTTATATCTTTTGCAGATCCCCACATCCACTGCAATGATGTTATTTAAAAATCTGTGAAAATCGGATTGAGATTGACGAGTTGCAATCTTGGGCTGGTGTGTTTTTATTTTTAAAGGAAAAAAACATTAATTGTCTTCAGTGGTGTGAATGTCAGTACTTGGTACTTGGTAGTTTAATCCTCCAAAACACTCCATAGGAGTTTTAACTGGAGGTGGGTCCGAGAGAGTGGTTAGCCCCTAAGGACAGAAGTGAGGACTGGTTTACTGTAGATTGAAGTAGCTTATTCCATTCAGTGGTTGTACGAACGAAAAATGAATTTTGTAGTGTTTTGTTCCGTAGTGTATCCTTCCATATTAAACATATGATAGGTTTTTAAAATAGAAAATCACAAATTACTTACTTAAATTGTGCTCATTATCACATCAGATATAAAGTTGTCTTTAGATTGCAGCTGACCAGGTATTTAAACAAAGTTAACCCATTTCGGACTGGTCTCCAAAATACTTGGACTAGGGTTAGGGAAGGGTTAGGGAAGGGTTCGTTAGGGAATGGTTAGGGTAGGGTTAGGGTATGTTATATCAAGATCAATCAGTCATGAACAGGTTAACAAATCCTTATGAATTTGTTTTTTAATCAGAAATCATATATTATGTTCCCACTTTTCACAAGGCCTGATAGAAGAACTAAATACTCTGAAAGCTCTTAATGTGGGCTAGAATTTTTTTTTTTTTGCGAACATCTTAAATTCAATATGCGAGACAGGCAGACAGCTGAAATGGAGCCAACCGTACTTACATTGCCCATGGGCAAATTGAGCCAGAAATAGGTTCTGGATGTTTTTGCAGCTTTTGTTTCTAAATTAAGAAATCTTTTTTAAGGACTTTGCGGCCTATAAACAGAATCTAGAGACTTTTAATCTCCTCCCAGGCACTATAAAACCCATTACTGTGATATTCTAAAAATTACTTATTATCCACAATGGATCTGGATGCTTTTGGAAATTAATCCCAAAGGATACATGTCTCTCTCTCTTTCATTTATCCTTCCATGAACATGCTTGATTTATTTTCAGACATTTTGTGGTCCATGGACACAGCTGAGGTTTACTTACCACCTTTTTTCAACCATTTTTGGTTGCATAATAAAGCTATATAAAGAGGTAGAGATTCCATGATATATGAGTGATTTCATCTGTAAAGTACTCAAGTATTTCACAAAACGTTCAGGCCAAATAAAAAATATATATATGTTTCGCATCCCTGCCCGCTTCCTTTTTTGAGGCTGTCTGGATTTATTTTGTATTTTCTATTTTTAAAAAACAACTTTTTTTGAAGTGTAAAACACGGTGCTAACACTATAAAAACTACATAAATATGTTCAGTTCTTGTAAAACAAGGTGCTAAAACTATATTAAACAATGTTAATATGTTCAGTTCTTGTGTGGCTAACAATTCTCTTTTATTTGTAACATTTCATGTATAGCGAACACACCAGCGATTGCTGGAAATCTCTTATGGCGGCCATCTTGAAAAATAAAAAATAAAAAATAAAAAGCTCCTCTTCCTCCTTTTTTTTTTAAACCCGGACGTGAAACATGTTTTTGTTAAAACTTGGCCTTATAGATGTTTCTTGAAGAAACACGGTGATAGCATTTTTTTCTTCTGCAGTTTGAAAGTCAAAACGTCTTTGAACAGGTTTCAAAGGTGAGATTGATACTTTCTAGCTTCCTAGTGTCCTAGTGTAATAATAGCTCTTTGCATGTTGCCTCCCTGTTCAGCTGCGCGCAATGTATGCGGTAGGTGATGAAAGTGCTAATGACATTGGCTTTGTGGTAACACCTACAGTCAATTTACAGACTTAGCCTTACGAGGGCGTACTGTGGCATTACCGGAAATTTACAAACAGGGGATGGGGGTTGGGTGGGAATGTCGAAGTCAGATGCATCGGCCATTGGCTGTAGTGTTTATTTTGTAGTTTGGGTTCTAAATGGGAAGGGGGGAGAGGTTGGAGGAGGGAGAAGGGGTCTTATGTTGGATCTGCCCATGCTGTCTACGCCACTCTCCATATCCCTTTTAGCAAATTAGGTCTAAATGAGAATTCACAAAATCTCCAGCTCTATATAGCAAATCCTAGGGATGAGCTATTTTTAGGGGAATCAGAAGGCGGTTTCAATGTGAGGAGACTTTTTTTATCCCTGTTTTTAGGACTCTTTATTATTTATTCACTATGCAACCTTTTAAGGAAGATTAATGTTGATTGAATTTGAGAGGAAAATGAAAAGATAATTAACAAAGATTAGACAATTTTCATCATACTCAACATTGAAATTAATTGCTTCAATTGTATTTTTCTAACAATTTGCAATTTGTTAATTTCAAGGAACCATAGATGACATATCATGGTGTTACCCTAAAATAAGCAATTAGCATTTGAATCCTTCAATTATTGATGTTTTTAGCTCACCTGAGCCAAAGGCTCAAGTGAGCTATTGTGATCGCTTTTTGTCCGTCGTCCGTCGTCCGTCGTCCGTCGTGCGTCGTGCGTCGTGCGTCGTCCGTCGTCCGTAAACTTTTTACATTTTCATCTTCTTCTCCAGAACCAATGATCGGATTCCAACCAAACTTGGCAGGAATCATATTTAGGGGTAGAGGAACCAAAGTTGCTAAAATGGTGGGCGTGGCCCCCAGGGGGGCCCTGGGGGAGGGCACCAAATGTAAAAAATATGTAAATTTTAAACATCTTCTTCTCAAGATCCAGAAGTATGACAGACCTGATATTTCATATTTAGATGCCTCTATTGATGAAGAATGAAAGTTGTTCACAAGATTTTTGTGGGTGGTCCCATAAGGGCCCTGTGGGCGTAACAGTTTTTTTGGGGGCCCTACCATAGGAAATATACATTTTCATCTTCTTCTCCAGAATCAATGATTAGATTCCAACCAAACATGGCAGGAATCATCTTTAGGGGTAGAGGAACCAAAGTTGCTAAAATGGTGGGCGTGGCCCCCAGGGGGGCCCTGGAGGAGGGCACCAAGTGTAAAAAATATGTAAATTTTAAACATCTTCTTCTCAAGATCCAGAAGTATGACAGACCTGATATTTCATATGTAGATGCCTCTATTGATGAAGAATGAAAGTTGTTCACAAGATTTTTGTGGGTGGCCCCACAAGGGCCCTGTGGGCGTAACAGTTTTTTTGGGGGCCCTACCATAGGAAATATACATTTTCATCTTCTTCTCCAGAACCAATGATTAGATTCCAACCAAACATGGCAGGAATCATCCTTAGGGGTAGAGGAATCGAAGTTGCTAAAATGGTGGGCGTGGCCCTCAGGGGGGCCCTGGGGGAGGGCACCAAGTGTAAAAAATATGTTAATTTTAAATATCTTCTTCTCAAGATCCAGAAGTATGACAGACCTGATATTTCATATTTAGATGCCTCTATTGATGAAGAATGAAAGTTGTTCACAAGATTTTTGTGGGTGGCCCCATAAGGGTCCTGTGGGCGTAACGGTTTTGTGGGGGGTCCTACCATAGGAAATATACATTTTCATCTTCTTCTCCAGAATCAATGATTAGATTCCAACCAAACATGGCAGGAATCATCTTTAGGGGTAGAGGAACCAAAGTTGCTAAAATGGTGGGCGTGGCCCCCAGGGGGGCCCTGGAGGAGGGCACCAAGTGTAAAAAATATGTAAATTTTAAACATCTTCTTCTCAAGATCCAGAAGTATGACAGACCTGATATTTCATATGTAGATGCCTCTATTGATGAAGAATGAAAGTTGTTCACAAGATGTTTTTGGGTGGCCCCATAAGGGCCCTGTGGGGGTAACATTTTTTGGGGGGCCCTACCATAGGAAATATGCATTTTCATCTTCTTCTCAAGAACCAATGATTGGATTCCAACCAAACTTGACAGGAATCATCCTTAGGGGTAGAGGAACAAAATGTGCTATAATGGTGTGTCCCAAAACAAAATTTCTTTTTTTTAGAAAGTAGGGGGTGCGCCTTATACACGAGTGCGCCGTACACACGGAGATTTACGGTAAATGACAATGCAAGTTGTCATATCGCAGAATGGCCCCATAGGGTCCCTATGTGAGTGGGGTTAATATGCTGAAGTGGTCAGTGGCTGGTGAAATGTGTTAAGCTTTGTCTTATATGTGTGTCTGTCTTTTTTTATGATTCACCCAAACATTATGGTAAATCATAATGTTAGGTACAGGGGATCAAAAGTTATTGATTAAATAGTACATCACATTATAGATTTTGGCATGATTTCAACTGATTTCATATCTTCTGAGGGTGCCAGAGAGAACATGCGCCAGATGTGAATTGATTGACCTCAGGTGAGCGTCGTGCCCCCCTGGGGCTCTTGTTATAGATAACATGTCATGGTGTTACCCTAAAATAACCAATTCGCATTTGAATCCTTCAATTATTGATGTTTTTATAGATAACATGTCATGGTGTTACCCTAAAATAACCAATTCGCATTTGAATCCTTCAATTATTGATGTTTTTATAGACAACATGTCATGATGTTACCCTAAAATAACCAATTTCGCATTTGAATCCTTCAATTATTTATGTTTTTATAGACAACATGTCATGATGTTACCCTAAAATAACCAATTTCGCATGTGAATCCTTCAATTATTTATGTTTTTATAGACAACATGTCATGATGTTACCCTAAAATAACCAATTTCGCATTTGAATCCTTCAATTATTTATGTTTTATGGACAACATGTCATGATGTTACCCTAAAATAAGCAATTAGCATTTGAATCCTTCAATTATTGATGTTTTTATAGATAACATGTCATGGTGTTACCCTAAAATAACCAATTGGCATTGGAGTCCTTCAATTATTTATGTTTTCATTATCATAATGTTTATACTGCTTGCAGTAGCCATTTACACATTTTCAGGAATCAAGCAGCAAAGGGGTTAAAGCCAAATAACAGCATTGGGAAAGTTACTGAAAGCATCTATATCGGCCTTAGAACTAATTGAGCAATATTGTTGAAATAGTTTTAAAAGAAGCTTGTGTGGTAAAATCCAAACCTAAGTTAAATGCAGAAATATTGATTGAAACTTCAATACACGCCGTCAGCATGCTGCTTAAATTGGGCCTAAATTCACCGCTCGTTCATCCCTCTCCGCCAGGCTGCCGGCATTGGTTGACAAGCCTGCATACCATGCACATGTGCGCTTGCAAAGGTTTTTCACACAGGGTATAATGCAGTTGAATAGAATCTTGGTAAAAGACTTTTTCTATTCCAAACATTTTATTGTTCAAATAGTCAGTTTTCAACCAGTTTGTGTCCAAATATTTACATTAACAGATGCATTTTGATATAGTCTTTCACATGGTTGGTGATGAAAGCACATTTATCTTATTTTGTGTGTGGGGCATTATTTGGCTTTAATTTGGGGTAATTACATGTATACTGTGACATTTTGCTTGGAATGGCCCTTTTACTTTACAATCTATATTTATTCATTGGAGATACATCATTTATAAACCAACTCAAGAGGAAATGGGAATTATGGAAACCAATCAAACCATGTTCATTAAATATAAGAGATAATAATAATATCCTCGATTTATATAGCGCCTATCGCGATTGATATTCATCTCTAAGCGCTTTACAATTATATTATTACCCCGGTCATCGGATACAATCTGCAATCAATCCAGCACACAAAGTGCATGTTTTCCACTCCCTGGGGAGCATTCCAGCCACAGGCAACCTTGTGGGCGCACACAATGCTTAGGAACTACGTTCCATACTTCCGGGTACCCATTTATACACCTGGGTGGAGAGCAGCAAATGTGGATAAATTTTCTTGCTGAAGGAAAAACGCGATGGACATACACTGGGTTCGAACTCGGGACCTCACGAAAATTACATTTTATATAGTTTATCCCTGGCTTTATCAGCCCTCGATGGCTGATGCGTTGAGAAGGTACAATTTATATGATAATTGGGAGCACACTAAACAACAGTCCAGCATATATCTATACATTCTAATATATTATTATAATTTGTCAATTGATACAATAATAACAAGAAATTGATATGTTGTATGTACACTATAAAAAATTGCACTGTTGTATTTGAAGAGCTCGTTTCCAAAAGAGGTTAGGTCCATTTTCCATCAAAATTCATTTTTTTTAGCTTAATCTATAGATTTTGAGCAGCTCTATCCGGTAAAGCTCACAGAAAACTCAAATTCATACTGGAAAGTTGTTAAAATTTACAAAGAATATTGAGTTTTTTTTTAAAAAGAGGTTAGGTCCAACACAGTGTTGTTTCCAGAAAAGGTTAGGTCCAAAAAAAAATGGGAAAAGAAAATTTAATAAAAAAAACCAGAAGGTGCTGGGATTTTTAAAAAGAGTTATTTTACAATCCTATTATGATGCTCTTTCATGTAATAGAATTGTATATCCTCTCAACATTGCTAACTATGAGAAATAAAAAACCCTCTTTTTCTCCAAACTTACAAAAGTGGACCTAACCTTTTTTAGAAATGAGATTTTGTAAATACTCCCATTGTATAATGTACCTTTATAAAAGGGATCTAGTAACTTAGTTGACATGTGCAAAAAGTGATGAATGGTTGATACAATGTGTATTCCTGTAATCAGATATGTCTACTTAGTAATATGTGAAAAATCCATGGTAAATTAATGTCATATGACCGAGTAATGAGCGAAAAATGCAAAGTGATAGACTAATTGCACTGACTTTGTACAGTTATATATATCCACTAGATAATTATAACTCTGAACACTTCACTCATACATATCTTTAAAATGGAAGAGTAATTTGTAATTCCGACAGCTCTGTCCCATTAGATTGGTTATACAAATACAATGAGTTACATGAGAACCGCTAGAGTTCCAAGCAAGTTTTAAAGATTTTGACAACGTTACTAAATGTCCATAAACCACTGTTCAGAGTCAGAAACAAGAATCAATTTATTTCTACATTTCGAACACCGAAATAAAAGCAGGCATGCCTTTCTCATTTCCCAAGTGTAGTAAAGTGTTTTATTTTGTTAAGATTAACTAATTTGTGATGTGCATTCAAGGCCACTTTATATCTTTTAAGATGGCACCATCAGGCCCAGAACTTGTTATAAAAAATATCTAAAGAATTAAAAAAAAAGTAATGTAGTCACTACCATAACACACGTAAGAAACATTACAGGCACAAGAATCAAAAGATGTGTAACTTCCATCACCCTTCACCTTTTTTAATCATGATCAAAACATTCCTAATGCAGAAAATGTGAATTAATCAGCAAATATGAATACAATCAGGGAGTGGCATCTGAATGTGAACCAATCGTAATCACCTTCATCCCCTTTCTAAATGTATTTAAAAACAGAAGAAAAAGAAGGGAAGACAAAGATTTTTTGTTTTACCCTGTAAAAGGTAAATATACAAGTTCACTGAATGTAGGTCTTTGTTTTGGGAAGGGAAACCTTACGAGTGCACACTTATAGGCTGGATATAGATTCTATATTTAGGAACATGCATAATTGTTATAGTGAAGTTAATTAGGGTGGATTCATTTTTGGTCATTAACATATATTGGACACCACCTAGTCAAAAATAGGCCTCAAAACGGAAACAACGGTCAACGTCAACCAAAGTGTAAGGTTATAAAACGAGATAAGAGAGAAAGGGAGGGGGGAGATGGATTTCTGATGAGATGGGTGTCTGTTAAAACTGTAAAACATATTCAGACTGGTATACGATATATGATGGAACTACATTTTGTTACAAGATAAAAATAGAAATGAATAGATTAAATTTAAAGGGATAGTTGAGTTCTGGTATTAAAGAGAGTATAGCTTTGGTCAAACTGAATTTTAGTAACCAAAACCTGCACCATTTCATTACGATCTGATAGTTATAACTCCACCATGCTTGAAAGGACAACAAAATTACTAATGACTAAGTAAAAAGCCTGTTATCATTCAAAAAGAGCAGTTAAAACTCAAGAGGGCGCTCTCTAAACCCTCATCGGTTACAACCATTTAAAATAAAATATTGTGCATGTGATGTTTTGTTGAAATAGTTATTAGATAGAGAGATAATCAACAACTATCTAAAAACCTCTTTTGTACATTTTTGAAAGGAGGAAGCATTTAAAAAACAAAATTAATGGCTGGTTCAAAATTATTGAATAATTGTGGGGCCCCATAATTAATACAAATGGTTATGTTTATGGATATTTCAGCCATTTCTGAACCGATTTTGATCAAATCAAGTTTATTCTGTCATTAAAAATGTATGCTCTTTCGAATTTGACACTCAGTTTTTCATTAGCTCACAAAAAAAATCATTTTGTGTAGCGCCCTCGTTACCAAAGCTCAACTATCCCTTTAACTGGATTTGATTAAATTAAGAATTACATGTAGCATGGAAAAAGTCAACCAAAGTGTGAGGTGATGAAACGAGATAAAAATAAATGACTAATGATTTGCATTTTATTCCTACTTGTTTAAATGTGAAAGTTGTTTACAGAATCTTGAAATAGATATATGTACTAAGAATAGCACTTTTATCGTGATAGGGATTTATTTTATTGGTATCAAACCATTGTCGCTAATTATTAGGCCATTACCTACTTGGTCATCAGCAGAGGTAATATACCTTTTACTCTTAATATCGTATCAATCAGCAAAAAGTGATGAATGGTTGATAAAATGTATATTCCTGTAGTCACTAATTATTAGGCCATTATCAGTCACTGATGAGCCGTAAGGACGGTGAAACAGCCTGTATGACGACTTAACCAAGTTACTCTATTTTATTATTCCTGTAGTCAGATATGTCCACTAAGTAATGTGTGAAAATCCATGGTAAATTAATGTCATATAACCGAGTAATAAGCGAAAATGCAAAGAAGAACGGAAACGGTCAAACAAAGTGTAAGGTGATTAAACAAGATAAAAATAATGTCCAATGATTTTCATTTTATTCCTACTTGTTTAAATGTGAAAGTTGTAAATACATAATCTTGAAATAGATATAGGACTAAGAATAGCACTTTTATCTTGATAGTGATTTACCGTATTTGTCGGTGTATTAACCGCTCCGGTGTATTAACCGCACCCCTAAAAAAAAAAAAAAAAAAATGGTGGTTAATACGGTCGTGTATTAACCGCAACCCCCTTTTTTATTTTTATTTTTGGAAAAAAAGTGCGGGTAATACACCGACAAATACGGTATCCAACCAATAAGGGCATTATCTACTTGGTCATCAGCAGAGGTAAGATACCTTCTACTCAGATTGATGTCGTAGAAAAGAAGAGAAGTTGATGAAGGCATTGGAACATAAAAGACAAATTATAAAATGCAGGGGGAGGCACTCCTGGACTATGGGGCTACTGCTTTGGGGCGGGGGGGGGGGGATAAGAGAGAGAGAGAGAAAACAAATAACAGGACAAAATGGAAACAAGACTAAATGAGAAAGGAAAGAAAAGAGAACAAAATATCATTGCGTGGGTTTGAAATGTATCCGACGACCATGGGTAAGGCCATGAAAAATAAATGGTTGGATTGGCGTAACCCGCCCGCCCCTAAAAATACCGGCGCTAATGCACGCCGACCCTAGAGGTTTTTTCTGAATTTTTTTAATTTTTAATAATAATAAAAAATGAATAAATTAAAAAAAAATTGCAATAGAATTTGCAATTGCGATGTGTTTATGTGTGTGTTTTTGCGTATATGTGCGAAGAGAAATTTAAAAAAATTTTAAAATCCCTACCGACCTACCCTAATTTTTGGTTGCCCATTACGCCAATCAAACAAATTTTTTTTGTTTGGCCTAATAATAGCGCCAGGAGTGTAACATCATGACAGACATGACTGCGCTCTCTTTTAGTGGCCATTATTATTATAATTATTTAAATGGCAGGTATGACATTATTTGGAAGGAGTAAAGAGACTTGAAGGGGCAAGAATAAACAATGATAAGAAAGATATAAAGGACAACAATAAAAGGGGATTTAAGGAATCTAGTAACTTTGTTGACATGTGTAAAAACTGATGAAAGGATGATAAAATATGTATTGCTGTGATCTGATTGATCCGATATGTCCACTGAGTGATGTGTGAGAATTCCGTTGTAACATGTCATATGACCAAGTATTAATGAGCAAAAATGCAAAGTGATATTCACTAACTCATTGCACTGACTTTGTACACAGTTGAAAGTCTCCACTAGCGATTGTCAAACCCTAACACTTAATGTATCTTTATTTATTAACGAAAGAGAAATTTGGAAAACTGAACATGACCTTCAGCAAAGGTTTGCGATATGATATTTCTATTCTGGAGAGGCCTGATAACACTGGAGGGTAAACATGTACACAGTTGAAAGTCTCAACTAGAGAATTTTCAAACCTGAACACTTCAATCATGTATCTTTATAACGAAAGAGACATTTGGAAAACCGAACATGGCCTGATAACACTCCCAGTTCATTGTGGGTAACATGAAAAAGGGCACAATTTAATGTTTTTTGGCCTTTAATAATTGGATGGGATTCCCCCTTTACTTGGAAGATGGTCTATGTACAGATTTAAAAAACATAATGGAGAGGGGGATTGGGAATGAATGAATGTATAGATTTTGTTTACATCAATAGTTGCCAAGAGGTAAGTGCTTAAGTGTGCCGTCACACTATAGCCACGCTCTGTCTGCGTTCTCGTACTTATAAAAAAAACCAACATTTTTTCCAAAGCGCAGGGGAAACGCCGACAAATCGAGCGATTAATGACACAATGGTAGCTCGTTCCCGCTCTTGCCACGACCTGAACACGCTCTGCGTACGCTTTGGCCACGCTTTCCGAGCTATTCACTGTGCACGCTTGGTGTATCTTTAACAATAGCTCATAACAATGAGACGAGGTCATTTGCTCTACGCTCTGTCTGCGTTCTCGTACTTATTAAAAAAACCAACATTTTTTTTCAAAGCGCAGGGGAAACACGATCTCCATGCACACGCTCTGTGCGATCCAATACCATGTACGAATGTAGTTGAACACACTCAGTGCGTTTCACGAGGTTGGGTGGAGGGAATGGGGAGGGTTATTATTGTTGACTATCATTGGTAGTAGTAGTAGTAGTGGTAGTAGTGGTAGTAGTGGTAGTAGTGGTAGTGGTAGTGGTAGTGGTGGTGGTGGCAGTGGTGGCAGTGGTGGCAGTGGTGGTAGTAGTGGTAGTAGTGGTAGTAGTGGTAGTAGTGGTAGTAGTGGTAGTAGTGGTAGTGGTAGTGGTAGTGGTAGTGGTAGTGGTAGTGGTGGTGGTGGCAGTGGTGGTAGTGGTGCTAGTAGTGGTAGTAGTGGTAGTAGTGATAGTAGTGGTAGTAGTGGTAGTAGTGGTGGTAGTGGTGGTAGTAGTGGTAGATTTTGGACAAAACAATCATATATTTGCGGGAAATATGTGTTCATAATGCATACATAGGGTGTGCGTATGTCCCCATTCATTGGAGCCTCATATAATTTGTATGCCGCCATGCCACGTTTTAGCCAGAAATTGAGTTTCCCCCAAATGTACATTATTTTTGCCCGGACATGCCATTTTAAATTGTGATATCGTTTTACCTATAGTTGAAACGTGTCAAACTTCGCAATCTATAGCGTCCACTAGCAGAAGTGCTGGAATAGATCTGCAAGAATGTCTTTTGTTCAACTTGGGAATGAATGAGAACTTGTGTGAAAAGATATCCTCCCATGCATGGACATACAATAGCCCCTGAACAAAGAGTAGGACGCCGAAGCCCCGAGTTTGTTTTTCAACATGTCCAAAGCGAACGCCGAGCTAGCTACGTCCTGCTCTTTTGTTCATCGAGCTATTCATGGAAGGATATCTATTGACGCATGTGAGATAATCTTCCCATTCATTGCCCACTGCGTTGCCAATTTGCTAATTTAACTTGGTCGCCGCGGGAGCGGCGCCAGAGCGGCCGAGAAAAGTGTACGATCTAAACAATAGCGAACAATGAACGCCGCTCTCCACACGACCTCAACACGCTCTCCCCACGTCCTCCCCACGCTTCCAGTTTTATGAATGGGGATTAGGAGCGGCGCTAGGTCGGCGCGAGAGCGTAGCTAATGTGACGGGGGTATAAATCTAATGACTTGAGAGTCAATGAATGGGATCCCCCCCCCCCCCCCTTGGAAGATAGTCTTTGTACAGATTATTAAGACACATCAAAAGGGGATTAGGGGTGAATGAATAGAGAGAGATATACATAGGCTTAAACCCACTGGAGGGATCACAAAAATGATCTCAGCCATTGTGTTAAAGAAGTGTTAAAGGGTACCACCACCCAAAAATAATATTCTTATTATAGAAAGGTACCATCTTTAGTATTCCATTCCTTCAACAAGTTCACAAAAATATGTTTTCAGAAAAAAATATATAATTGGAAACGAAACCATTCTCAACCATGCATTCATGCGGTCTGAATTGCGTAGACTATATGCGTGCAGAGCCAGAGCGCACTGTGCAGAGCGAATGAATCATCCGGGAATCTATTGACGTACGCGTGAAAGCATTGGCGCACTCGCAAATGCTTGGCCCGTATGGAACCAGGAAATAGCAGTGGTTCCGTAAGTGGTGGAAATTAATTGCTTTGTTTATGAATTACACAACCCTTTGCAAAATGTTGGGTATCTTTTTGATAGCACAAAACGGTACCAAAACATATAATAATGCGTTGTCCTTTGCCTGGTGGTCCCCTTTAATAAGTTTGACCAGAGAGGTGGTCTCTCTGGTTTGACAATTACTCCTGTTCAATGAAGTGTGCAAGTTCATCCACGGTTGCTAAAAATAGCCCCCGAGGAGGATGGGAATTATAAAATTAGTCTATCTACCGAATCGAGACCACACGGCCATCGATACTTGTTTCATGCAAGGTTATATTGACCAGTTGGACACCAAACTCTCATTCTAGAGACAGGTTCTACAACACTGTTCTTATCTGCAGAGGATCACTTTTGGTGGCCACTATAGACAGGTTGGCTGCTATAGACAGGGGACCCTTAAGATTGGTTTAACTGTACTCTATTTGCACTGTAGGATACCTTCTTGTTAAATTGGGAAGCGGACTATTAATCAGAAAATATTTGTCTGCTTGTTTATGTACCTATCTGGTTAAATTGTCACTTGGGCATCTGCTGCAGTTTTATTTGGATTGAGGGAACAGGTAAGATGATATTTTCGGTTTTCAGAGGTATTCTTTAGTGATCATCGTCCCTATTAAAAACTGATGTTAACAATTTGGCATTCTCTACCAACACTTGCCCACAACTACCAAAGCATGCCCAAGACTACACTTACATGTAGTTCTCATTACCTCACAAACAAAATATTTATTGAAGCGTCCTCTTTACAACAAACTCAACTATCCTTTGAAGTTTTATGGAATCAAGCAGTAGGTCCATTTAACTAAGAAGTCAAAACAATTTGTATGTGTCAAAAAGCTAAGTCACTGAACTTGTAAGTTTCTTAATTAATCATGATTCTAAGAAACTAAAACAGAAGATGACAGTTTCATAGAAACTGCAACTTGCTAATAAACTGAGTAGTAATCAATGCTAACACATATATATGCACTAAAGATAATCCATTTGTAAATAGAAAAGAGGCTCCATCTGACTTGTACATAATTCATTTTGTGTCAACACCAAGATAATTAATTTGTGCAAGAAGGCTTAGTCACTGAACTTGTGAGTTGTAAATCAAACCTAGTCTACTATACACACAGACTCATGCTGCAAATGTTGACCGATTTGTTAGCAGCAGCCATACTTTGTTGATACTTCAGGTAAATGTTTTTGTTATCATCGAGGAGGTAATAATGCTAGTATGTTATTAAAGGGATCTAGTAACTTTGTAGACATGTGCAAAAAGTGATGAATGGTTGATTGCTGTTATCTGATATGTCCACTGGGTGTTGTGTGAAAATTTCAAGTTAAATGGACGTTATATGGCCGAGTAATGAGCAAAAATGCAAAGTGATATTCACTAACTCATTGCACTCACTTTCTTCACGGTTTTCGTGGTCCAGTGGATAATTTAACATTTGAAAAACCAAAACGTGTCCCATGCTTTTATTGTTAATACGAATACAACAAGGTATGAGGGAACCGCTAGAATTCCAATAGGATTTTGAGGATTTAGACAATGTTACTAGATCCCTTTAATTCTAACAAATTGTGAATGTTTGATGAAGAAGATTATAAATGTTTCATGGAATTAATCAGCAGGTACATGTAACTGAGAAGTTAGCTTACACCTCCTAACAAGATAATTCATGTGTGTCAGATCCAAGGCTTAGTCATTGAACTTGTCAAATTATAAATCAACACTAGTCTAGAATTCAGTCTGGGTTTGTAATTCTTGAACAGTCTATTATGCTCTAATCGTGGAGAAGATATAAGTGAATAGGAGCAGCAGCCAGCTAAATTAGCCCAATATCTTGGCTAGAATTCAAGAAGATGGTTTAAAATGCACACAATTTTATGGAGAGTTGCATGTTCATCTAAAATGTTTAAAATGAGGAAATCTATTCAGCTTGTAAAAGGCTTTAACAAAGAATGAATACAAATTAATTCAGATTTTAGATTTTAACAATTTGATTAGTATTGTTTAATATTTTCAACAGCCAGATTCCTTTCCTTATTTTGGAAATGAGAGATGTACGTGCGACACTCCATAATACAAATTGTGGCATTTTGATCCATGGGGTCTAAAAACGGGGCATTTCATGTTATGAACGACTGAGTTCCCATTAGTGCCTGGAGCAAGGGCTAGGTTAGGTGAGGGGGAAGACTTTTCCTTTTCTCAGGAAGTTTGATTAGGCCGAAGTGTTCTCGACTCGGGAGAATGAAGGCCGCGGCAATAATCCTTCCAGGCTGGTCAGAGATCTGAAGTATATAGATTGCATCCTGCATTCTTGGAAAGTAGTACTACAGCTACAGTTAGGTAATAATATATAGAGCATACATAGATCAGGTCTTGATGCAATAGTATGAAACATCAGTGGTGTATAGTATATGCAGCCAAGATTGACCAGGGGGGTGCGGGGGATGAAATATAGGCAAATAGTTTCTGAGGGAAGCCCTTACCCAAATCCAAAATAATGTCAATTTCATGTATTCCTATTGAGGGAGATGGGACTGGATGCATAGAGGTGCGAATTCTCAGGGGGCATTGCCCCCACATGTCATATTGTCCCTCCACTTTCGCTTTGCCACTTACTAGCATCTTTAAAGGTGAATGACAGTAGTGGGAAACGCCCCACCCCCTAAAAATGAAATGTACGCTCTTATTTAATACCAACCATGTGAAAGAACATAGTTTTACTAATATGGGATTATACAAATTTGGCCAAGAAACCGCCTACTAATTGATATATTTGCAAAATTATAAATTGATCTGTTGCGGATTGATATCGCCAACGCGGAATCGCGCATACGCTACCTGCAAATGGCAGCGTGCGTTCGCTATACGGGCTTGTCCAGTCCAGCGCTAGCGGCGCGGACAGGTGCGAACGGGCGTTGGATTTATACATTTCACGGGCGGGTATTGGATTTCTTCCGATATTTCTGTATTTAAAGATGCTTAGGTTCGGATTTTACCACACAAGCCCTTTTTAAATACTTATTTAACAATATTGATCAATATACATGTAGATGTTTTCGGCTACTTTCCCAAAACTGGTATTGGGCTTTAACTCAAGCCTCCATACAAACTTTACTCTACTGGCCCGTTCAGGCAAGTCAAATCATAAAATCATACAATTTACTTGCCCGCTTACTTCTAGTAGTTCTAAACCCCTTTTTTTAGTAGTTCTAAAACCCCCTTACTTATTTATTTGAACAATAGGTGTACTCTAATTTGTTTTTGTATGTCTGTCTGTTTGTTTGTTTATTTGTTTTCTTTTTCTCTAAGCGCCGCGAGCATCGAAAGACGGAACGTGCGCTATATAAGTATCCACTATTATTATTATTATTATTAAAAAAAGTTCGGAAACTCAAGTTTGATCGATCATATCTCTCGTATTTTTTAATAAGAATACTCGAAATCGGTGTCACAATAAACCCTCATTATATACCTTTCAAACGGTGCATTATGTGTAGTGATTATGCAATTGGGGCGATTGCAGTAGCCCAGAGAATAGGGGGAGGCAGGAAGTGAAATCTCGCAAAATGGCCCCAATGCATTCAATTTACGAGTGCATGACTGTGTTGATCAGTTTTCTAAAGGTTAACATTCTATTGAATACTGCCACCCTTTCCATTCATCAAAATTGTTGAATTGGATATGCTTTAATGGAAATTATCTCTTCATTACGATGGCATATTAATCGTAAGGATTATGCAAATGGAGTGTGTGCAGCGAACCGGAATATGGAGATGGGTCGAGTGTGAAATCAGACAAAAAGATATGGAGTTGACAAAAAAATCAGAGCGTTGCATTTTTTTTTCGAGCTTTTGGGAGGATTTTTTAGCATTTCAAATAAAATATTCATGATCAAATATGATATCAACGGAAAGCCCAACAACTCTTCTGTATGAAAATGTGAAATTTATAATGATTTTTGTAAAGGGCGGCTGCAGGGAGATGAATGGGAGGGAGCCTCAAAAGTGACCCATTTTGAAACGCTCTGATTTCAAGGCACTATTCATGCGTTTTCAATTGAATTCCTCTCATTCATGGCCAACTCATTCAAGTCGCATTACATCCTCTACACAATGGTAAACGTGGAACGCCTAGGCATGACCGAGGAGCAGGCCCGTCGCATGATGTTCGTCAACGCCCACCGCCTCCCCCGGAAGCCGGCCGAAGGCGCAGCAGACGACGAATCTCGCAGACGTGGACCGGATCCCATCATAGTCCGCTTCGTGTCGATGTTCGATCGCGATGCAGTCCTCGGCGCGTTCGAAAGCATGCAGCGGAATCCTGACACGAAACCTCCATTCAGCGTGAGAACAGATCTTCCTCCAAAACTGAAGCGTGAGCGCCATAATCTTGCCAGTACAGCCTACAAACTGAGGAGAGACGGCAATTCCACACGCATCCGATTGATTGGCACGCGACTACTGCTGGAATATAGACCAAAATCTCAGCGACAAGCAAACTGGCAAGCATATCATTAAAATAACAGCAAGTTGTTGACACTGATTCACTGAATGTTATTGTCAAAGTTCATAATATGCGATCACTATTGACTATTGTACATTTTGACAGCTATTGTAGTATTGAGATTGTTACGTAACTTAAGTAGTATGTTACGTAACATGAGAGAACTACGCGACCACTTTTGGACAAAATAGACCAAAATCTCACTCTCGGCGACAATAACAGTAAGTTGTTGACATTGAACGTCATTGTCAAAGTGCATATGCGATCGCCGACTATTGTACACTTTGACAGCTATTGAAATCGTTACGTAACATGAGAGAACTAACGTAACTTACGAGAGATGAATCCGATAAAATGTTATGTGCAATTGAACTGGAGCTTATTTGACTGTCATTTTTTATCTCATGCACGTTGTTTGTTTGTATTTTATATTACCATTGACTCACATATTTGTTTATTTTATATTGTATATTTAAATAACCGATACTATATTATGATATGATGAATCCGATCATATGTTATGTGCAATTAAAATGTAGCTTATTTGACTGTCATTTTTATCTCAAAATAAATTATATGCACGTTGTTTTTATTTTATATTACCATTGACTTACATATTTTTAAATATTTTATACTGTAAACCGATATTATACATCTTAACAAACTACTTGGAGGATCACAGATATCCAGGGTATTTTATGAGCAATTTAACTTACACTCAGCTATTTTTGGTATATGAATGATTTATATTTTATTTCATTACCTTTTCAGTTCGTTTTTTTTTGTCTTGGTTAGTTGTTAGTAATACATCGCTAAGTGTATAAGTAAGTGGTATGCCTGTGTGTGCTAGATGTAAAAACTGTAATCTCTTCTCTTCTTCTGGGATGCTTTGCATACATTGTTCCTCTGAACTTTTTCCTTTTAATCATTTCTATGATGATCAAGAGTTTCTATGGACATTATATAGTTATTTTCATGCAAGTCAACACATTGATATTGATAAATTCTTATACTTACAAGTGAATCCTTTTGACATGAATAATCTTGATACAATGCACTTGTTAGATGATACTTGTGTTGGTTCAGATGATGCCAGGAATGTATTTGTTAATAGGAAATGTGAATACATGTTTTTGGATGATTTTAAAGAAAAGCATACACATGATGATACGTATTTGTCTTTTATGCATGTTAATATCAGAAGCTTATGCAAACATTTTAATGATTTACAATTGCTCCTTGCATCTCTGGAATTTACTTTTAGTATTATAGGCGTAACTGAAACGTGGTTTTGTGCCAACACTGATATCCAACAATATAATTTGCGTAATTACTCCCTTGTTCATACCACAAGATATAATAGACCAGGAGGCGGTGTACTCTTGTACATACGAAATGATATTGATTATATTGTACGAGCTGACCTGTCAAGCTGTACACCTGAATATGAATCAATTTTTATACAAACAATATCTAACAATAATAAAATAAATGTAATAGGTTGCATTTATCGACCACCAAATACAAGTGTAAGGGACTTTATGGATCAATTGAATACATCAATTGAACTTGTTACTAGTGAAAAAAGGGATATATATCTCATGGGAGATTTCAATATAAACTTGCTTAATTATGATCACCATAGTCCAACAAATGATTTTATAGATAACTTGTTGTCCCTAGGACTTTTCCCCTTAGTAAGTAAACCTACAAGATTATCACCACACTCCACAACATTGATAGACAACATATTCACTAATAATGTTACTCACATAATTTATTCAGGTTTACTTCTTACTGATATTTCAGATCATCTCCCAATATTTGGATTATGCAAGAGTAATAGTAATCAATTGCCCACGTATCAATCAAACAAAGTAAAAAGACTCATTACTAAACAAGGTATTGCACAGTTTAAAATAAAATTATTGGATATTGATTGGTCTCATATTGAAAACTTTAACGATGTGAATTGCACTTATGAATATTTTATTCAAAAATTTAATAAGAGTTATAATGATTGTTTTCCTCTTAAAGAAAATCAAAAGAAAAAGTGTAAGTTTAGAAAACCATGGATTACTAAGGATATACTTAAGTCAATTAACAAAAAGAATAGACTGTATAAAGCATTTATATTTAATCATACTGATCAAAATAAGATTAAATATAATAAGTATAAGAATACTCTTACATCTTTGATTCGTACATCTAGAAAAGAGTACTTTTATAACTTGTTTAATAAACTTAGGGGTAATATTAAAAAAACGTGGGATGAAATAAATAAATTGTTAGGCAAATTTAAAGGGTATAAATTGCCATCTGAAATGTATGATGGTCATAATAAATTCAATACTCCAGGAGAAATAGCAGATGCATTTAATTTACATTTTGCAAATATCGGTAAAAATCTTGCTGACAGTATACCTACTCAACCAAACATGTTTCAATCATACCTCAATTATAATAATCCCTCATCATTGTTTTTAAAACCTGTTTCTGTTTGTGAACTGGTAAAATTGTGCTCATCCTTGGATGGAACAAAAGCAAGTGGATATGATAGCATTTCCCCAAAAGTGATTAAAGAATGTATACACTCATTTGTAGAACCTTTATGCATTATATTTAATAAGTCGCTATTAACTGGTGTAGTACCTGATAAGTTGAAAATATCAAAGGTGATTCCAATATTTAAAAAGAATGATTGTAAAAATATAGAGAATTATAGACCTATCTCATTGTTATCAATATTTGCAAAGTTATTAGAAAAGGTTATGCATTCGAGGTTATATTATTTTCTTGATAAACATCATATACTCATTGATGAACAGTTTGGATTTAGACCAAAATACTCAACCTCCCTTGGTGTTCTTAGTCTTACACATTATATATCTCAACAACTTGATAATGGTCAATATTGTATTGGTTTATTTATGGACCTTTCCAAGGCGTTCGATACCATCGACCACCACATCCTGCTAAATAAATTACAATCATATGGAATTCGAGGATTACCCTTAAAGTGGTTCGAAAGTTATCTATCAAATAGAAAACAGTATGTTATGGTCGATGGTATCGCGTCAACCCAATCAAATGTCACTTATGGAATTCCCCAAGGTTCTGTACTGGGCCCCCTCCTGTTCCTATTATACATTAATGATATTATTTCATGTTCATCTCTTTTGCAGTTTTCATTATTTGCAGATGATACTGCAGCACTTGTTTCTGGAACCGACATTGATGCGTTAATACAAATTGTTAATTTTGAAATACAAAAATTGAATGTATGGTTTCAAAGCAATAAACTAAGTCTAAACTTTAAGAAAACAAAATATATAATTTTTCATTCTAGGAACAGGAGGGTCCCAAATACTGAGGATATACATATTGAAGAAAATGTTTTGGAAAGGGTTCCTAATATATCGTTTCTTGGAGTTATTATGGATGAATGTATGAATTGGAATGCTCATATATCAAGTATTAAAACAAAAATTGCTAGAAGTATTGGGATTATATCAAGATTTAAAGATTTCTTGCCTGAGAAAACACTACTTACTTTGTATAATACACTTGTTTATCCTCACTTATTGTATTGTAATTTAGCATGGGGAAATACTTATCGAACCAAATTGTATCCATTATATTTGTTGCAAAAACGAGCAATTCGAATTATTACTCACTCGACTTTTCAAGCACATACTAAACCCTTATTTACTAGATTAAAATGCCTGAACTTATATGATCTTATATTGTTAGATACTTGGGTCCTCATGTTTAAATGTATGAATAATTTAGCTCCTTGTTCATTTTGTGCTATTTTTACAAAAACGGCAAATGTACATACTTATAATACACGCCAAAGCCAACACCTGTACCAACCTCTTGCTCGCACTACTGTTTTACTCAATTCATTTTATTTTAAAGGTATAACAGAATGGAATAGCCTAGACCCTGACATTAAACTTAGTTCAACCTTATCAAAGTTTAAAAAATTAAGTAAACACAAGTTGCTCACTAGATTCACCCAAAACTATAATTAGTCATTTGAAAGTATAATTACATTGTTTTTAAGTAATGTTAATTTGAGTTAGCTTTGTAAGTATAATTATATGAGAAGTGTCCATATTTGTTATTATGTTCTTATCTTGTATATTATTGTGCATTTGTGTTCCATTCCTATTCCTTATACTTCACTCTTCTTCTCCTTAACCCCTTTACTCCTTCCGTTATCTTTTGCTTTATTTCAATCCTTAATCTTTTTTCTCTAATTTTGGTGTGTATGCGATGTATTAGTTGTTTTTGCCTTATGCTTAATTAGTAATTATTTGTAAAAATTGTATTTAGTTAATTAGTTGATTATGTTCTTAAGGTGCCCCGCTCACAAGCCTTGCTTTCAAGGGGTACCTCAACCATTATTGTTAATATTCTTGTATTTTACAATGTATATATTTTGATATTTGGTTGAAATAAAAATAAATGAAAATGAAAATGAAATGAAATGAAAAATGAAAAATAAATGAATGGTATACAGATACCGACACCAAATCAGAGCGTTTTGAAATGGGTCACTTTTGAGGCTCCCCCACATTCATCTCCCTGCAGCCGCCCTTTACAAAAATCATTATAAATGTCACATTTTCATACAGAAGAGTTGTTGGGCTTTCCGTTGATATCAATTTAAATCATGAATATTTTATTTGAAATACTAAAAAATCCTCCCAAAAGCTCGAAAAAAATGCAACGCTCTGATTTTTTGTCAACTCCATATCTTTTTGTCTGATTTCACACTCGACCCATCTCCATATTCCGGTTCGCTGCACACACCCCATTTGCATAATCCTTACGATTAATATGCCATCGTAAGGAAGAGATAATTTCCATTAAAATGGTATCCAATTCAACAATTTTGATGAATGGAAATGGTGGCAGTATTCAATAGAATGTTAACCTTTAGAAAACTGATCAACACAGTCATGCACTCGTAAATTGAATGCATTGGGGCCATTTTGCGAGATTTCACTTCCTGCCTCCCCCTATTCTCTGGGCTACTGCAATCGCCCCAATTGCATAATCACTACACATAATGCATCGTTTGAAAGGTATATAATGAGGCTTTATTGTGACACCGATTTTGAGTATTCTTATTAAAAAATACGAGAGATATGATCGATGAAACTTGAGTTTCCGAACTTTTTTTGAGGGGTTTAGATGAGATTTTCATGTAAGGAACTACATTCCTTTCTCGTACGTACATAGTTGAAGAGAAATTTGAGTTGCCCGATTGTGCAAGCAAACTAGACCATTTATGAAATTTTACTTGCCCGACACAAATTTGTCCTTGCCCCGGGCAAGCGGGCAAGTGCTAGTGTAGAGCCCTGGTTACATCATTCTTTTCCAGTATATGAACCCCCCCCCCCCCCCGCCCCCCTTCTTTCACTGACTGTACATATATGATTTGACTGTGCAAACCACACAGTATTGTTTCAGAAGTATCTATTACTCAGTATTTTGATGTGTAGACGAAAAATAGCATGTGAAGTATGAGTAAGGAATGCAGTGATCATCACATTACAGTGGTATTGATATTATAATACAATGTAACGCCTGGCACATGGAGCACACTGTCATACATATCGATACCGTACTAAAAACAAGGAAAGAGATATCTGCAAGCTGCACAAACTCATCAAACTATAATGTCAACCTGATACTGGCAAATCATCATTATGAAATGTTGAACTATTTTGAAAGGCAAGCAGGCAAGCGAGAGACCCCATTATAGATCCCAACCTCGGTGTACTTCCTGTTTCTCTGCAGGGGCGTAATGAGATGGGGGGGGGGGGGATGGGGGAGGGGGGCAAAAAAGAGAGTGCCATTCATGGTCAACACCTTGAGTGCTAATGTAAAAAATTTGCACCTTACAGTACACAGAAATCCTATTGAGCCGCCTATATTCCTAGCAAGCTAGGAGTTAACATGATGGTTGCATACTCTGCCAACAATAGAAGTAACGTGATGTTTTTGTTTTGTTTTGTGTGTGTTTGGAGAGGGGGGGGGGGGGGGGGGGAGGGTGGGGGGTAGTTCCCAGCACACCCCTACTTTCTCTCCCCCTTATACACTACTGACTAGTATCGCTAACCACCATCAAGCAAATCTGATTCATCTTGCAATTTCTTGCCAAGTTTCTGTCAACCTGATGTCAAAACATCAATACGATTATGAAATATCTTGAAAGGCGAGCAAATTCAAGATCCCG
Organism: Echinarachnius parma; assembly: GCA_037951105.1. Lineage (NCBI taxonomy): Eukaryota > Metazoa > Echinodermata > Echinoidea > Clypeasteroida > Echinarachniidae > Echinarachnius > Echinarachnius parma. The sequence continues at coordinate 13,653 of JBAMJV010001212.1, read as the reverse complement.
GCAGGAAATACCCCTACTGCTGTTGTACCAGAAAGTTTCGAACATACTTCCTACTTTCCCATATGGCATACATACATATTTTGTGCCACATTTTGCTGCTACGTCTGCAACGGCTGCAACCTGTTGTCATGAAGTGTATTTTTAGTGGATGACATCATTCAATGTTTCTAGTTGTTCAGTGTATTGCTCAAAAGGCGAGTAACACAAGATTTCCCGAAAACACACTCACCCCCGCTACCATGGAGTTATGGGTGAACTTCCTGTTTTCACATATGACATACATAATATTTTGTGCCACATTTTTGCTGCTACGGCTGCAGCCTGTTGCCACCATGCATGCTGTCAATGAAATATATTTTAAGTGGATGACATCATTCATTGTTTCTATAGTTGTTTAGTGAATTGCTGAAAAGGCGAGTAATCCAAGATTCCCAGGAATCACACCCACCCCCGCTGTACCATTGAGTTTTGGGTGAACTTCCTATTTGACAAACTTCCTATATGACAAACGGCATAATATTTTGTGCCACATTTTGCTGCTACGGCTGCAACCTGTTGTCATGAAGTGTATTTTCAGTGGATGACATCATTCAATGTTTCTATAGTTGTTCAGTGAATTGCTTGAAAGGCGAGTAATCCAAGATTCCCAGGAAATACACCTAAATTGTCCCCTCTGCTGTACCATGGAGTTTGGGGTGAACTTCCTGTTTTCACATGACATACATAATATTTTGTGCCACATTTTTGCTGCTACGGCTAGAACCTGTTGTCAATGAAGTATATTTTCAGTGGATGACATCATTCAATGTTTCTAATTTTTGTCAGTGAATAATTTTGTTTTTCATGGCTTGTTTTGAATTTGTATGACTACGAGACTAGTCTGTCGGTTGAGAAAGAGAAGGGCACTAAGTCACTTTTGGTACCTTGGAGATAATGCATCTTTAAAGTTTGGGAGACTTGTAGAAACCCAACGTAGCTCTTTTTTGTTTTTGACGAATATTTATAAAATTATAAATAATTATTTTCTGAAACGTTGGCATCACAAAGAGATTACTCCAACGAACAACATGTGATGCAGAACCCAATTTAGCCAAAAATTGGCTTTACGCCCTTCTGACTCTCATCGGACGAGATGTTCAAATACATACAAAATTCAAATACATATTGATAGTTCCTCCGTTTTACAACTGCCCCTGCCATGGGCGTAGATACTTACATAATACCTATTCATCAGGGGGGGGATGAATGAATAGATCTTCCCCCCCCCCCTGTTGAATGAGTATCAATGACAGATCTACGCCCATGGCCCCTGCTGCCATGTCAGCATCGTCAAAGGTGGTTATATACAGTGCGTGACATCATTCAATGTTTATGAGTCATCGTTACCAGTCATCTGTTGAGCATGACATGTTTGGTTTTTATTTGGCACTTGTCTCTTAAATATATAATCTTGATTCACTATACTACTGCAAATTTGGATAGTAAATCCCAATCCCTCTGATAATTTATATCATCACCAGATGTGAATACAGTCTAATCTTTTTTTACTTGAAAATGTGCACGATTTATTTGTTTATTTGTATGTTTGATTGTTTGCTTGTTTGTTTGTTTGTTTGTTGTTTTTGGAGGGGTGTGTGAATAAATGAGATATGTGTGTATTATATGAACAGTGACTATTTTTTATATGTAATATTCCTGAAAAATTATCATACATCTGGGTATTATGAATCTTGAGGTGATATAAATACATCGGAAGGATTTAAATTGTATTTGTACGTTTGTTTTTAAGGATTAAAAAATAATTGTAAGGAATATCAGCATGATTTTGTGTGTGCCCTATAAGATAGCTCGGTAATGGCCCAATATGTTATACACGGTAAGCAATGTATAATTCGCCCTCATAAAATATGCTCGTAATCTGTAAATTGACAAATAGTGTACATAGTTCATCCCAGCAAATCTAGGCTCCCAGCTCTCTCGGTAACCAAGGAATTTTCAAGTGCCCGTTTCCCAGGAAGAAAAAAAACCACACACACAAATACACACATAACAAATTGCAAACGTGTTTTACACAGTCTGCGCTGCACTGCCAAGCCCTGAGCTAAAAATAGATTTGAATCCTAAAACAGGAAACTAGTGGGTGGAGCCTAAGTCTCGTTTACAAGGGCCTCTAGCAGCCAATCAGATGTATCGAGCACTCTCCAGTAGCGCAGCGGCGTGTGAGAGTGTGTGTCCCACTGAGCTCATGTGTGTGTTCTCACTGTGAGGCGGTTAATTAGTGACACTCGCTTCTGAGTTGTACAAGTAGAACTGACTTTTTGCTGCATACAAAGCGCTGAATATACTTTTATACTTATTCGTCTCTTTCTTGTCATCCCAACGAGGACATCAAATTTTTAATATCATTCCTTGTGTGAATACTGAATATTATCTGAGATTTGCTTGATTGTATATATGCTCTTGCACTTTTCTTGGACGGACTTTCGTTAGCATCGGCTTTGTCTCTTGGTTTCCAGGGAGGACAATCATATTGTTGATATAATTCCTTTGCGAGTATTATCCAGATAAATGAATATATATATACCTGTGCAATTTTCTTGGCTGGACATTGACTTTTGTTGACATCAGCATATTCTGGTTGGTTTATCAGATTTAGATTTAGAACCTATCTGGAGTACAGAAAACTGTATCCCGTGGATTGCTATTTTGTGGATCTATGCGATTTTACCTGGTAAGTGTATGCTCTATCAGCTTAGAATTCTACTTTACTATTGGAGTAGTATACTATTATGAACATTGTTTTACTAACTACAATTTATTCTTGTCTGAAATGAAATTTATAAGTAATTTTGTTAACAAATTATATATATTTATGAACTTATCTCAAGCAAAGCTACACCTCCTTTGATTGAATAGATATTTGTCCATCCTTAAAGTTCTTTTAGCTGTTTTTTTACCATTTATTTGCAGTGGCTAAATTAAATGGCTTCAACAGAATTAAATATATATGCAGCTTCACTTTGAAATGCAATAAATACAATTGTCGAAGCCACTTCTTAGTCCCTTGCAGTTGAGAACATATAGCTCTTTTAATTGTCAGAAAGGTTATTATGAAGACTTCTTTGCAAGCTTTTGTTGCAAAAAATAGCATGTTTACATATTTTTCCAGTGATTTAAAAATTAAACCATATATAATATGCTCTTATTAATTGTTTTATTTTCAGGATTACATTGTCATTGTTTGTACAATAAACAACAACTTATAATCACAAAATCACATTCAATCATGTTTGTTAATGAAGTGGGCATGTAATAGGTTTGTGTGTAGTCACCCCATATGTGTTACTAGGAGACCTTCTTTAAAAAAAAACAGACGCAAAACCTGTCAAACTATGTTTCATTGTTCTATAAATTAATGAGTCAGTTATAATTTATGACTGTACCTTCTCAGCCCATGCACAGTCTTCAAACGATACGGTGTTTGTGTTAGCAACAGATGAGTCTAATTAGTTTGTGACTTTCACTTTCGCTATAATTATGATAAATCTTTATTTGGTAATGGTTTTGTCTTAAAATATCATTGTTGAATCGTTAATGCCCTACATTGTATTGTTGAATGATGTCTTTCATCTTTTCCTCTTGCATTTCCGTATCCAGTTTTGAATGGATGGAATGCAGTGATTCTCTGTATCTTGTCAAGTCATCACTGGCAGTCCTTCAACTTCAAGATTTGAACTTGGATGTGGGGATTCTCTTAAACTTGCATGTTCATCAATTCATCTTTAACAATAGAATATATAGTGGTGATATTAGGGCGATTGGCTTGTAACATTAAGACTTTAAGAATAGGATACATACATAAAGATAATGTGGTTGATTGTAACTTGCTTGTTCTGGCTTGTAACATTCCACTTTAAGAAAATAGGATACATACATAAAGATAATGTGGTTGAATGTAACTTGCTTGTTCGTTGCTATAACAGACAATTGAAACTCAAACAATAAAGTAAAGTGTAATGTCCTAGTGATTCTTGGCAACATGTGGGTGTGTTGCTGTTTCACTGCAAACCAAATTAAAATGTAAGACAGGAACATCATGTAGAGTGTTTTTGCAACCTGGGTACATTGCTGACAGATAAACTAAACTTTTAAAATAGAATATAATGCAGTGATTGCATGTTGGTAAAAAAATATATATATATAATATCATGGCTGGATTATATTACAGATTTCAGAAATTAATCATCTAAATCACTCTTTGTTTCTGTGATAACTAGGTTTTACTTTTGTTGTTTTTATTGTAGAGATAAAAGACAGAACTTGTATTTCTTTAACCCATATGATATGTGAACTTTGTGTACCATGTATTAACTCTATTGGGGATGACAATGTTACGAGAGGAACTCCAGAAGGCTCATTGGTTTTTAACATCTATACTTCTACAGCACACTCAAAAAGGGGATGTGGGGATTTCCTCATTTATTTCATGTTAATATTGTTCAGTGTTGCCACGTACAAGTTCATTGTATGTATGTGCACGCAGACCTGGATTCCCCTCCATTATGTGCGATGGGTCCCTGGAAATTTAATCATTCAATTTATTGGCCCCCTCTTTCGGAGCCTAGTTCTGGATTTTTGTTATTTCTATTCCTGTGTTTGATTATTGGGCCTTTTAACCCGTTCCCTTCCAGATTCTGAAATCCCCATAGACTTTGTACACAGCCCACTTGGTTGCTGTATAGGCAAGGGGTTAATATTTGAGAGGATATATTATATATGCATGAAATGGGTGGACATTTTCCAATAAGCCAAAAAGAGAATATCCATGCATTAAGTATTAAAAAAACTACTTTGAAATGTTTATCATACATTATCTGATGATATTTTATAAAGTTTTCACACTTTATAATGTAAGATATATAGTCATTGATTCATCATGAAGTAAAACAACATTGGTTGTAGTGAAGTGATCTATGAGACAATTAATTATCTTAGCTACGACTTGAGTGTTTTTTTTATAGTATAAAAAATGTGTTTTTAATCTTTATCAAATAATATTTTAAAAGGTTTTATACACAGTTTTGGAATAGTGCACAACACATTGCAACTGCACGTTCATATGCGCTCATCAGTCATGTAGTCATTGATATATCCTACAAATTAACAAAAAGCTTTTGTAGTTCAGTGAGCATTGAGATAAAATTACATTTATTTATTTATTCAGTCTTCTTTAAAAACACACCGGGGTAGCCCCATTCAGTACCACAAAGGCCTGCTTTACAAGGGGGCCCTGTATCAGACAGAAATCACACAAAGTATACATTTGTATACATGAGTTTAGTATGAAATGGTGATTAAAAGGTTTTTTTTGGTCTCATGTAGTGATTAAAAAAGGTTTATGGCGTAGAGAGCCATGGGGAAAAGTGACATAGACCTCAACATGATCCATTTTGACAGGTGTAGATAATTACATAATTCCACAGACTAATCCCGGCGGTTTAATTGATAACAAAGATTTGAAGTAGAAGTACATTAAACCCTTCACTGCAGTTGGGGCATATGAATGATACAATTATTGACAGAAGTGACTTTGTCATCTATTCGGGAATGAGAGGGTTAATTCGCAACAGCTTGTTATCAAGGTTCTCCTTTGATGGTTTTAAAATGGATTTGAAACTAGAGCTCGATTCATATTCGATTGTATTTATTCATTTCCACATATGGAAATGCATATTGTGAGACTAAATATCATGTAACATCAAGAACATGATATATTTATATATGTATTTATTTATATCTCACTGTGTTTCAACTGTGGATATAAATAATACAATTTATGTGCCGTATGTGCATATAAAATTAGAAACGGGGACCATATCTTTTTATGCGCTGTATATTAATGCAAAATTAGAAACCTGGACTCTTATTTTATTAATATTTTTATTGATTTGCTGTATGTTGATGTAAATTTAGAAACGTTGACTCTATTTATGTCCAAAGAGAATCTTTCTCACACTGTATTCGGACCATTATGTCTGCTATAAATAAATGGCTGTGATGTTTCTTGGCCGTTGCGATGCACAATTGATGAAACGAGTCAATAAAGAGGTGTCCAGCCAGGCAAGCGTTTTATAATGAGCTATAGTAATTGGCGAGTAATTACCCTCAACAACTGGACAGCAAACAATCAACGTCGTCGACTGACTCCTTTCGGTTTAGATATCATCACCTGAGCTCCGTCGGGGTTTGCTATTTTCGTTGTTGTATTCCAGTCACTCTCTCTTTTTCTTTTTCAGTCTATTTCCGTGAAGAGCTCTATATATAGATCGAAAGTACATGGTTGTCAGAGACTGGTACTGAGTGTAGTTGAAAATACATACATATCTGTTTAATTTCAGTTACCATTATGCTCCATGGTAACAGTTGTTGTTGTCTTTAGTATTTTATTGTGGCTCGGAAACGGATGCATTTAGCCTTAATTGGTCGTGCAGCCATCTTTCGTATCAATGCAAGGTTTTGAAGTATATATTTCACTAATATTTGGTTTGTTAGGATTGTGGTTAGTCTGTCATTATTAATTGCTAATTTGAAGCACTATTCGTTTGTTTCATTTTACGCTGTCTTTTCCTTAGTTAAGTATGTTGTCTTTCTTACACTGTGTAAAGTATATTTGTTTTGCGTATGTTCTTTCCATTTCTTCCTATCTTGCTTACTGATCATAATTTAACATTTTATAAATCTTAATCTTTCTCAGGTTTAATTTTGGTATAATGCACATTCCCCAGAGACCCCAACCTATTTATATTTTGTTCCAGTTCTCAAAGGGTTAAGATAAGTCAGAAATTCATAATTTGTGTTGCTAAATTTTGCAATGAACACAGGAAGATATTTAATGTAGTATTTGCCCTCCCTTTTTCAGGGATCAAAATTTTCCCACTAAATCCTGAATGTGGGCCCCCTTCGTTTATCATTTCAGACACGTTGCAGTACTTTTCCACACAAATCACATATGTGATTTCAGGCTCTTGACTTTAATACAAGTGCATGTAGCTACATTAGCTTGCACTCCTGATACATGTAATCTTCACAATTCACAAGTGCAAGTCTAATTTCTAACCTGAAAAAAAAAATCAGATTCTGTACCGACAAATAGGTTTGGTTTTATTGGCTTATTTGAACACCCTTTTTCCAGCCTTTCCATGTTGCTTCATCAGATCCCTTCTCCGCTGACCTTTGTCAAAATGAATCTTCTCTCTGATATTTCTCTCTTATAGAAATGCTCATCTTGTTTGATTTATTTCTATACAATGGCGTTATAATTTCCTAACTTTCATCATCTCCCTATCGCTCCCTCCTTTTTCCAATATTCCTGTCCTACCATCGCCATTCATATTATATCTCCAGGCGCTGCAAGCAATAAAAGCACAACCACTCAAAGAATCTGAACTATTTTAAGATGCACACACGGGCAGGAGCACTTAGCGCTGTATCCCCAGCAAATTAGTTCCTCATTTACAGGGCTGCTATTTATAGCAAGAGACTAGTCCCCTGACCGCATTCCCATTGGTCCCACCACACTTGCACTTGGGCAAACCGACCCCTGCATGACCCCATTTTACATCCGTCCCGAGGGCAAGGGCATGCCTATAAATAGCCACAGCCTTCCAGGTCACTCATCAATGCCGCCTTGTGGAGCGTCCCTCGAGAATGGTCTTGATGGTTGGTTACACGTTCCCATTTTACCATCTTGCTATTTTTGTGGTCCCCATTTCACCAGTGCCGATATTATTAGTGCATTTTGCTGGGATGTACCGTATTTTACTGACATGGTTTTTATAGTGTCCTTTAATAATATGGGACCAAAGTGATCCTCCCCCATCTAAATATAGCGGGAGCATTCCAGGTCTTTCATCAGTGCAGCTTTTGTGGGATATCCCCCGAGAGTGGTCATAGTAAATGACAAATACATTTTGCCATTTCTTCATCCTACCATTTCTTTCCCCAGTTGACCAGTGCCACAAATAATATTGAGAGAAGATGCCTGGCTTAAAATACATAGATTACAGATATGACGTACACTTTAATACAAAGTTACAATTGCCAAGATCATCCTCCACTTTTGCCAAAGCTAATATTGTCTTCCTTTCTTTTCATTTTTGTATCTTTCAGAACAATTGAATTGTGAATCTGAAGAGGAAAAGCCAAGGTGAGCAACAACCTTCCCTCCAGACTGGCCCACCTTCAAGGATGAGGAACGTCTAGCGATGAAGCACCTACTGATTTCCTCACCAAGCAATTCTAGTGAGGATCAGATCGTCATCATCATGCAGGATTCAACTGCCATCTCAACATCCCAACAGGATGCGCCATCTTCATCATCTCCAGAGCATGCAGGGGTGATGTGGAGTCCTCCTGTCTACGTGGCTCTTGCTCTTATCTTTATTCTGGGCGTCATCACATTTGTCGGCAACATCTTGATTGTCGTCTCTGTGGTCAAGTTCAAGAGACTGCAGATCCCTCCCAACTACATCCTGGTGAACCTAGCCATAGCTGACCTGGGAGTGGCGGTGATGACCCTTCTCCTCTTTGGCTTCAAGTTCTTGAGGAGTGGGGAGGAAGGCGGCGGCATGGTGTGTCTGGTGCCTTACTGCCTGATGTCCCTCTTCAGCGGCGTCTCAGTGCTCAATCTCAGCGTCATCGCCTATGACCGCTTCTCCGCCCTCGTGGAACCTCTCAAGTACTCCACCAGGATCACCTCCTGTCACATCACTGTCATCTGTATGGCAGTGTGGATCTACATGGGATTAATCTCAACCATCCCGCTCATCACCTGGAACGTTACGGATCATGATCGATTCAGCTCAAATGTGACGTGCACAATCAACTTTTACCAGAGCTACACCACTCTAGCGCAAGTCATTGCTGTGTTCCTGCCAGCAATCGTGTGCATGTTCTTCTGCTACTGTCGAGTGATGCTGGTGGCAAGGCACCACACCAGAGCAATTTCAGCTGTCAAGTTCTCGCTGTCGCCGGGTGTACTCAAGAGTTACAACTCCTCTTTCAAGGGGAGCAAGTACTGGAGAACTTTGGCCCTCATCCTGGGGGTCTTCACCATTACGTGGGGCACATTCACTGCTACCGTTGTGATTGAAGTGTTCTGCAAGCAATGCGCCGATTTCCTAAGTACGCACAATTATTCTGGACTGTTGCTACTGCTCAACAGCAGCCTAAACCCCTGGATCTATGCATTCCGCAACAAGGACTTCAGGGCTGCCTTCAAGCGGATGGTGCGCTGCCTGAGGCGGCCGTGCAAGAGGAAGCTTGCGCGATCCAACTCCAGTCTTGTCAGCGAGAGGAGGAACTCTCACATGTCCATTGCCCTGAGCAGGACAAACAGCCTCTGCGGGAACCTACAGGCCATGCAGATGCTCTATGAGCAGGAGATGGCTCTCAAGAACAATAACCAGCCAAACTATAAGGACAGTGAAGTTGATGTGGAAACGGCTCAGACGTCAGTCAATAACAGTAAGCTGTCTATTGGCAAAGACATTGAAAGAGATCCTGAAAGCCCTACCCCACCCACGCCCGCTCCTCAACAGAAGGCAGCAGTAGAGATGGTTTAAAGTACTAAGGTTTAAGCAGAAATCTCATATCATAGTACCCTTGGATAGCAGGGAAATGTTTTTGTTTTGAGGAATAAAGTAGTTTGCATTTATTTCTTACTGTGCCAATTCCACCTGAACCAAAACTAGAAATATGGGTTTAGACAGTAACCAGAAGAAGAGGAAGAAAAAATCAAATACGATTCTCAGAGGGTATGTTTCGCATATGAAGTTCAACTCTGAAGCCATGAATTATCTTTGAATTCTTTCTCTACCCTCAAACCCTCAAACCAATATCCATAGTACTATGTTGGTACGTGTCAAATTCACCTGATATTGCATGTACAATCATGATGGAAGCTAGAACATATCGAGGTTTAAATGCAAGGCCAAATATATTTCTAGTATTTGAATTGACCAAAAAGTCTTGGGTGGACAAGGGTTAGTAAAGAAGAAAAAATATGTGTCGCAATGTTGATTATGAAAAACATTTTTTTCATAGGGTGAGACAACCCTAATCATGAATTTCAATTTCAATGTTATACTTATTTATCAGAGAATATTTGTTCGGTAAATATTTCATATTGAAATTTTAAATTGTCAACCCCTTGCCTCCGGGAACCTGGTGGGCTGTGTGCAAAGTCTACGGGGATTTTACAATCTCAAAAGGAACGAGTCAACCCAGTGCAATTCTTATATCGCTTGGGAACAGCAACCATCTGTATGGTGAATTTCAATGTATGTAACATGTACACCTCTGTAATTATTGACTCAAAACTGCCGTTTCATTAATTTTGATGATACGAAACTATTTTGCAGGTGCTGAACATGATGTTGAAATCGTTTGAGAGTATGATATTCTAGATCTAGTTCTATATAGATCTGTGCAAGCATCATGTTGGAGGTGAATTGTTTTATTTTGGCAACATTGAGGACAAGATATTTATATGATAATTTGTATTTCTTTGATGGTGACATTTTTATCTTACAGACTGCCTTGTTTGATGTGGCATATGATATGTTAACTATATCGGTGATGTGCAATGTAGTGTTTTCACTGTTCTATACCTATCTTTAAATATTGAACCAAAGAATGAAATTGTCAGAGTGCAGTCGATGCGATGTTATGTTATTGTTATCTTCATATTCACTTCTTTTCACCCTGGACAAATTTGAGTCGCACATTTCGAAACATTGCAAATGAATAGTGATAAATGGTTTTTTAAAAGTGGATGTCAGACAGTGTTAGTTAAAAGAAATGTGTTTTCTAATCAGTCAGAAGAGTTGAAAGAAAACCAATTGAGGCATCTGCAACAAAGAAAATAAGTTGTTCTTTCAAAACAAAACAAAACAAAATTATGATTGTCACTTGACAAACAGATATTACTTCAGTTACAAGGCGATAATGAGAGGCAAATTGAGAGGGAAAATACGCAGAAGGAAATAACTCCGGGGCATTTCTCTCTTATCCCCAAAAAGAGAGAGAAATCTCCTCAACTCCAAATTTCATTGTTCGACATCTCCGCCATGTTTAGCATCATTATGAAAGAGACATTATTATTAAACCTGCTGGGATGTCTGATACAAGGTTTGATTTATGTACAGTATACATTGTACTTCTGTTTATTTGCCGATACCAGGGTAGTATAATTGTGTCGGTCGTATTCCTGTCAATCAGACTAAATTGGTACTGAACCGATCATTCCCAGAAGGACAAATCGATGACAGAGTAAAGACTGGCAGAAATTAGCCACCAGATGGCAGCATATAACTCTAGAAATTGTATTCATGGACTGCTTTGCATTGCATGCAGTCCCAAATGAATGGAGTCCTTTTTCAGCTCTCATTGACATGATATATGCGACTGTGTAATTACTTTATATAATTGTCCAAATGTCATAATGTGCATTCCCTTTGTAACAATTTCTTACTTTGTAAAAGTTTGAATCTTTATCTTTTTTGTACTTATTACAAGTTTTGTATCGATACTTCTGTACATTTTTTTATATATATATTTATGCATTTTTATACATTTTGTACGACAATATTTGCATTGTTTTTTCTTGTGGTATAGGTGATGTGTGACTTTGATGTACCATTATAGCCAAAGTAATTGACAAGGAAAAATACTAACTTTTTGTGATGTGAGGTTATTAAAGTGCACACTATCAATGTTTTTTCTTTCTTCATGCCATTATTGCTGTAATGGTTTGTATTTGTCTTGAACTAAAGTATCCTTGTATTCACTCTATGTTCCTGTATACAATACTACTTGATAGTGAATCTGAATTTTAGAAAATAAGTTTGATAACTTGAAAACCTACAGGTATTTTGTAATCGGTATAATGTACCCTGGGCCAAAACTACATCTAAACATTATTGTATGCAGGGCACTAGCACTTGGCGGCTTGCCAGGGGCAAGTAAAAATGTATGTCGGGCAAGTAAAATTTCATAAATGGTATAGTTTGCTTGCCCGATCGGGCAACTTAAATTTCTCTTCAACTACGAGAATAAAACTTCCTTACATGAAAATCTCATCTAGAAGTATAAGTCGGGCAAGTAAATTTTCTGTTTGGGCAAGCAAAATTTGAACATTTATGATTTTACTTGCCCAAATGGGCCAGTAGAGAAAAAAGTTAGTGTGGAGGCTTGTTGTATGCATATGGATTGTTAAAGAAAGTGTTTTCAGGGACTTTACCATACAAGGTTCTCTTTTAAAGAGACTAATTTCTATCTTTATTTATTGATTGATTGATTGTTTTGCACATTATCATCACCATCACCTTTGCCGTTTCATAACTGATATGCGATGGGCAACTGATAAGTTTAGAGCCTACGCAGAAAAGGTGAGAAAAGGCGATATCTGTCATGATCTGTGTTGCTTTCATTGAAAAATAAAATGACAACACATTTGTATCAGCTACCATGATTTCCTGAAGGCTCAAAACTTATTAGTCATCCCTCGTACATGTAGATCATTCTTGCCTTAGACGTAGTATGCATTGCATCATCATTGCAAAGAAAAGTGTACATCACTATGGGGGCATGCAGGTAGTTTTTGCCACAGGACTGAGGGCTTCGGACTGCATATCATACTTCATACTGTTTTTCACCAGAGAAAAAGAAATGTGACCATCTGCCTGTCTGAACACAATTTGTTATTGCCAAAGAATTCTAAAGATTTTTACCTGAGAGTAATAGTAGATTTTGCTATAATAAAGCTTTCAGGATCTTTACATGACTCATATAGGTAAAATAGGACCAGAAGACGACACCCCCCCCCCCCCCCCTCCCTTTGTGAAAATAAATATAGAAATAAATAACAATTGTGTTAATATTTTTGGAAAACCATGCCCCCCCCCCCCCCCCCTTCCCCCTACCCCTGAACCCTCAGTGTGTTGTTGCCCCTGGTTACGTCACTGATCCTGTTCACTATTGACTGAATAACAATACAATAATTATCTAAAGTACTCTTGGCATATTTCCTCCATATTGTTGATATCTCGCCCTCTTTGTTATAGTATATGACTATTAATTGCAAAGAAGTAGTATCACAGTGAAACCTCGTTATTAACGAGCACCTTGGACCCAGTGACTTTACCTTGTTTTGTCAGATTTGTTTTTGTTATATCAGGGCTTATTAAGATAAAATACTTATAAGTCAGACCTTTAAAATGACCTAATTTAATTATATCAAGTACTTTGTTATAAATGAGCTCATTATAAAAGCAGTTCCATTGTATGTTTATCCTAAATTGTATAGATGTAACTGTTAATGACTGAGTTTATAAATGAGAAGAAAGAAGAAAGTTGGTATTGGATGAAAGAAAAATAATGTATTCAAGTCGCTTGGCTGGATGTCTCCAACAAAGTTGTTATTAAATTTGTGATGCACAAGTATGTTTTAAAAGCCTTTCGATATTCAATTCCTTTAAATAGTTGTGTGTCTACTTCCGTGATGTCTGTAATGATGTTGTGTTTTGTATGCGTATGCTGTGTATGTGTGTGTGTGTGTGTGTGTGTGTGTGTGTGTGTGTACTGTATGTGCTA